>DWME01001651.1:0-23865 GCA_018244795.1 Parelbella ahira ahira
ATTTCACCAGTCACGTTTACGTCCCACAATGGAATAGTTGGTGAGCCTATGGCCATACACCGGGCACAGATTTAGATTCCTTACTACTACTAGGAATTTCAAATTAGAAAATCCAATTTTACTTTGAAAATTATTTAACGCGAATAGTTCTTTGATGTTCACAAGTACACAGAAAACAAATAAAACTCAGATTAATTCAAAACAAATCTAATATAATTATTTAAAAGATACCTTACAGAGAATAAGATTCAATCAGTTCGTCTAATCAAATATACATCGTACAGTATTTGGCTTCTTAAGATATTTTAATAGTCATATTCAATTAGGACAAACAAGTTAAAGGAATTAATATTATCTTTAATTCAACTCGAAAAACTAATATGTCATCAAAACTTGCATTTTGCTGATATCATTTGACAATAAATAGTTAAGCAAGTCAACATATAAGTAGTATCAATATATTGAGTGTTATTATTAAAGGCGCAAAATTAGCTGAATTGATTGTTTTTTTTCTTTAATATTTTATGCAAGTATCAAACAGACACGAATATTGTTACCTCCAGCTGTTAACTATAAACAAATTAAATAACAATTAAATTGTATTTGGGTAAATATTTTATTTATTCTTTTTTTTTAAATAAAACACATAAAACTTTTTATTCGAATATATACTTTATTATATACATATAATCAAAATAATACAAGGTAGGAAAATACACGAGAATTGTTAAAAATACCAATTTACAGTTTTAAACCGATAGAAATAACTGGCAGGTGCTGTTTACGGAATCACCACCACTCCATTTATTTCTGCTGGTAAGCAGCAAGGATATCCTTGACAAGGTTAAACAGACTCAAGCTATCTGGCTGATAACAGTTGATTGATTTGAGACAATTGAATAAACTCGTCTGATGATGAGGATGATAATGATAATACAATGTAAAATGTTAGCCGATAAATAAATTATTAATAACAATTATACATTGGGGTCTGATTATAACAGAAATAATTTTCAAAATATACATATAAAAAGGTTGACGGTCAGAAAATGTTTGTAGCGTTAATTCCGCATTTAATCTTTTTATATTATAGGCATTATAAATACTAAAGAAATAACTGGCTCGTTGTTGAGTGGTTGCAAGCGTAACTGCCGATCGGGAGGTCCTGGGCTCAAATCCCGGGTCGGAAACTATTGGATTTTTCTAATTTAGAATTTCTAGCAGTGACTCGGAGTCTAGATCTGTGCCCAGTGTATAGCAATAGGCTCCCCACCTATTCTATTGTCTCTCAGTCTCTGTACGACCATTCTCAGCACGTTAAGAATCATAGGAAAAATGGCAATACACTTGTACTAATACGAGTACATGGGCGCTAATACATAGGCTCACGACTTAACGTAACTGGTGAAACTTGGGAGTGTACTACACTCCTCTGCCCACCCCTGCGGGGATTACAGGTGTGGCGTTCTTTTTTTTAAAGAAACAAATATTTGCTCTTAATGGCGATTATGCATTAACGTCAATAATCGGAAGGATCAGAATCATCTGTAGAATAAAAATAACAAGCCAATTGGATAAGATATCGTGTGTCGGCAATATACATGACAGACAGTCACATTAGAGGAGAAATTGACTCTCTGAAACTTTACCCTGCCCACCTCTACCCTGTCTCAATATCATATTGGCATAGTAAATCAATCTGATTTCCTTTGTATGCGAGTGAATAAAATAATATTAATAATCATTTACAAGAATCTTAACTTAGGGTTAGTATTAGTATGCTTTAAGCCTTCTCCACTTTTGGAAAAAGACTCTAACAAACTATGTACATTTAAAGGTAACCATATCGCTAATTTCTGTAAAAGCGCTGTTTATAGGGGACGGTGACATCTTCAGTTTTGTTTGGTCGAATGTCTTTTTATCATAAAATGTAAGTTATTCATATATCTCACAATAAAATCAAATATTCAATGTCAACAAGAAGCAACAAAGACAGTCTAACAGAAATTCACAATGAATTTTACACTCTGAAACTACAAGCCTTTTTGCTCTTATTGAAGACATTAATAGCTTTAGGTATGTATATGCTGTATAACTTTATATGATGATATACATATATGTATATCTAAATTATTCTAGAAAAACTGCGACAAAAAGCTCTTTAAATAAGTAAACAATTGTTTAAACCCGGAATTAAATGTGACTGCTGGATTTTCACCGTTTCATAGAGACAGGTTAAGGATATAGTCTGCCACACTGGGTAAATGCGGGACGGCAGACTCCTGGTAACATAGACGGTAATTTTTACTTGCGAGCAGACTATTTATTAGCGTTTAATATTATTTCAAAAATAACAAATTAATTCGAATTCGAACTCACTGCCTGCCCTGTCAGAAACCTGACGCGACGTGACAATGTAATTTAACAAAAAAAAGATTAGAATATCGAATGTAAGCTGTAAGCGACTAAGACGGTCTAACAGACATTCACATTAGTCGTGGATTTGACGCTCTGAAACTACGCGCCTGCTCGCTTTGTTACATCCTTCGATATTGTATTATTACTCTGAATTAAATCGACAAACAAAACTACATTAAAATAATTATGCAGAAATATAAGTACTGATCTATTGTATCCGCATCTTTAGTGGTAAATCTTGCACTCAAAAGTGCAGCGTCCAAAAAATAAAGAACCGGGGATAATTCTTTAAAGTATATTAAACAAAAGTGTTCCTTTTTGTCTTTAACGTAGGTTTCTTAATATTACGCAGCTGGCATAAGTTAATTCTCATTTCATTTCGATAAAAAATAGCATAGTATATATTACTAGACACGTACTTAAAAAATTTGAAATTATTATAGTTTTCAGTAAGAAAAAAATTATTCCGAAATAATTTCGAATCATTCGACACACGAAGATATAATAATGATATTATTATATATATATATGTATATATAATAATGCAATTATTATGCAAGAAATTTATTATATAAAAGAATTATTATACATAAACAGATTTTTTTTTAATGTTCCAAGAATTATTAAGTGGCATTTGCATTTTTAACAATTTTCGACTTATTAAGTGTCTTTGAATAGACAGTATAAATAAAATACTCTACATACCAATAAAATAAAATACTAGATACATATATGTATATATAACATAAATGCAACTGAATTAACAATGAAAAAGTTTATGTAAAACTTAAAATTTTTAAAAATACGTAGTTACATTTTACCGTTGTTTTAATAAGTACTTGAAGTTAATATAATTTTCGGTGTTATAAAAATTAAATAAAAACTACAAAACAATATGATATCGCTTGTTATATATAGACAATTATTATTTCAAAAAAGATGGTAACTATTTTTGATTACGGTCATGCATTTATGTTATAATGAATTAAACATCTTGCATTATACATACATAAAGGCCCTGTATAGGTATAATATGTATAATTAATTGATTTGCTGTGTAAATAGCCCTTAGTCATTAATACAGTGCTTTTATATTAAAAGCTTTGTATTTACCAAGTACTTTATGTACTCGTATTAGCATTGTAGAATATCCAATTGATTGAAAGGTAATTAAAATATTTTTTTAGAAACAAGGCGAATTCCTACTTTTCAATTGAATGGTTTTTTTACTTTTAAATTATTATTTTCTAAAGCCAGCCAGTCTTGGGCTGTCTTTTGATGCTCTTGACATCATCTACGCCCTTTGTTGGGAGTGGTGGTGGTGACGGTGGCAGCAACGGCTCGATACTGGACGTGGATGAAAGTTTTTGGGTTGAAGATGATGAACTCACTGCAGACTAAAATAAATAGTCATAAAAATAATCGATAACGAAAATGTTATACGTGAACAATTAATTCATAATATTTGATTGATAAAATATTTGATTGATAATAATGTCGTAATAACATTTCCCAGCTTGTATACATACATTATAGTAAAGTGTTTGATGCATATAAAGGAAACGTGTAGGTGTCAAAAAAAGATTTCATAACAGTAAACAATGTAGGCAAAACTTTAAATAGATAACGTATGGAAAGACAATTATTATACATTTGAAAAAACCCATTCAAACACAACCTGAAGAATATATAAGACTTACTGAAATTGATTCGGGATTAGGATTCGATGAAGCGTTTTTGGACTCGACTTTGCCAGGCGTTTGACTAGTTGAAGTTTGTTTGGTTGGCGGTGGTGAAGAAGCACGGAGTACTACCGGTGTGCTGGGGGTTATTTCCATTGTTGGTACTAAACACGCCTGTGAAATACAAAAAAGATTCAAGCATCTACCGTGTGAGTAGGTCAAAACAGTGAATAACTTATTGCGAAATAATAATAGAAAAGCACCTTTCTGAAAAGAAGAAATGATTCGAATGAAACGCTTTAATCATTCTAAGTGTTATTTACGTATATTACTTAACTTAGACTTATTATTGGCTGGTGGTGGAGGCAGAGCACCTTCAGTAGGCTTCCTCTCGGGAGCTGTTGGCCTAGCGACAGGTATGGGACTGGCTGATCTTGGTGCCGGTGACGAAGCCCTAGAGACCAACTGTAAAAGTATTGTAAGGCTAACATTCGTTGACATTTATCATCGTTGACAAATATTTGATCAATATAAAAAATGATAATAATAAGATTTACCTCTGACGCAGTAGGACTAATAGACCTGGGCCTTGGAGAAGCTGATCTGCTGGGAGCCGTTGGATTCAATAAGGTACCTACAAGAAGAGTCTGCCCACCATCTGTAACACAAAAAAACCTTTATGGTCGTATAAAACAATCGTGGTTTTTCTAATACAATTGTTACAATTTGAATGCAAAATTTTCTCACTAATCTCATTTAAAAAATATAGTCAAGATATACCCAAAAGAAATAACACAAATATTTCCAGCAATAAAAAAACTTTAGAAAATTGAAGAATTTCTACTTGCCGATACCTCTTTTTGGAGATCCCGGTACAGGTGTTCTGATAATGACTGGATCACCATAATCAATTGATATATCCCGAATGAGTTCCTTAAGTGTGTGACCAGGACTTATGGGCATCTCAATAGGGGTTGGTGCGCGATAGTCCCCTAGAATGGTTTAAGGTATTAGAACAAATGCTAAAACTTCAATGTAATATGTATATGAAAATTGTATCGTTTCAGTATGATGCTACTGACATATTTCTCATAGATTTCCCCAAAAAACCACAAGCAATGTCGCCTTTACATAAATATCATTTTTAAAACTACCAATATCACATGTTACTTGCTGAACCGAAAAATGAAAAATGGCCACATCGTGGGTGAATTATCTTATACCAAATAGATCCATTAAATGTGCGAAATATATTAAGAAACTTCAAAGCTACTATGAAACAAATTATGACTTGAAATGTCACATTTCTACTGAACCTACCGGCCAATGGTGACCGTTGCACTAATCTCTTAGCCTCATTGATTGCCCGTTGCAGATTCTGCTGTTTTTTAATAGAATTACGAGTCCGACCACGTCCAATCTGCGACCTGTGAAAAAAGGAAACCTATTTTGTAAGTGTTTTTTAAACAGTAATTTTTAAACTAAAACAAATTGAAACCTTCAATAATATTATGGAGATGTTTACTGCCAGAAAACTTTTATCTTACATTACGATCTGATATTTTCTCATTTTGAAAAGAATTTCTCGTTCAACAGATCGAAGAACACATTGTAGGATCAAAAAATGTAAAGGAATCTCCGATACTTACGATACCCCAACAGCAGCAAGGGTCTGATCCCATTTCGAATTGGAACTGGCGGCAAGTGCCATTTTGGCAATTCTCCTGAATCTGGATAAGCTGTCTTCATGAGCCAGTAGCTTTTCATCTTCTACAGATTTTATGGGTGCCACTCGGAAGTCGGCCATCAAGCGTCGCTCCCAAACTTTCATGCGTTTTGCGAGAACCGCTAAAGCAATAATTTATAGTAGTGGCAGTGTAGTCTTTATTGTACACCAAAATATTATGTAAAAAAAAAGATCAAAATAAAATATACAATAGACCACTTTATCACTAAATAGCAATCTCTTTCAGACAACCTTTTGATGGAACAGATAAAGAACAAAAAATAGGTGATAAGCAATACAAAATGCCCTTTTAAACAATAGGCAGTTAATGGAATAAATAATATAGTGTACAAAGCAGAAATAATATGTGAAATCCGGCCACGGCAGATGGGGAGCTACATGAGTTTATTGTGATATTGAGAAATATGGTCATTAGTACGCCAAATATAAACCATATGTAGGTGTTTTGAAGGCGCTCAAGTATTTTCAACTATTCCTCTGTAGGATCGAAGTATCTAACAGTGAAATAATCAAGAATAGGAAGCATAAGTAATTCAAGCGTAATTGTTATCGATACAGGAAGTAGATTACGAAGACGACAGAGCGAACTTAATACTTATAACGTATTACAATTTCAGACTGGAATTATGTTTACTTCAAATAGTACGTTAATTCTATATGTGATACCAGCAACTATTACTACTATGATTCTATTTTTCCACGTACTCTTCTCCTTTCTTTCCGCAGAAGATACATCCATTCCGTTCTTTCCCAACACTTCAAGCAGTTCATATCTCAAAGCAGATACATCTCCCTTCAGATCGTTGATATCATCTTCTGTAACGGGCTCGTCATCCATCTTTCTGTGCATCGCCGCTACGTATCGCCAAACCAGAGCTCGCATGACTGCAGTGTATCGAATATCGTGCTCATTTTCTTTTCCATCCTAGAGAAAAAAGACAGTTTGTTTTATTTACATTGTATATTAGTCATACTGTAAACAGGTAGGGTCGTTAGTTCACCGAATTTTTCTAATTCTACGTTTAACTGTTCTATTAAATATTCAGCATTCTAACCTACATTTTTTCCAACTAATAAGAAAAATTCAATTTTAGATGCCATAACTTACGCGTTATAACTTCTGAATCAAAAAATGGACTTAACTTACTTTTAAATGGATTAGCACTTAAGACCGTAGAAACTAAAGGAAACCCGTCATAAATTAAAACTTGAAAGTTTCTTTTCATTATTTTAAAAGAACACTGAAAAACGGCTGGACTATTAAAATTTTCAATTTTATATCGTATTCAGCGATCATAAAACATCGAAAATCGATAACTTTTATAGAATTCAAATAAGGAATACAATATTTATTATAGACAAATCTAACAGCGGCCAATAAATAATGTACGTATGAAAAGATTCACTTGAAGGTCATGGTTACATAATTTATGACCTCGCCATTGCTGTCCTTACTGATTTGCCACTGATCCGTCAAATCTACAATAATTTTCCGATAAAGTTTAAAAAAGATTAATTTTAACAAAGTTTAGCTCATAAAGAGATTTGGCGATATTAATTAAATTTAATTAGATAAGTACACCTACACAAGACGAGGGTAGACTCAGCGGGTTAGTTAATATTAAAATACAGGTAAGAGCAGTTAGTCATATTTTTAATAAAACGATATTTTAACCTACAATGTCAGGTCGAATACGTAACAGTACGCCTACGCAGTAAACTTGGGTAGCGCTTTGCTGTACAATTTTGCTTCCAAATAATTGTCACTAACACTATTAATATCTATAGCGGATATGGTTACAGATTGCACTAGAAACGAACATCTCAGTCCTCAAGGATAACAACGCGTTTGAGACTAGCCTCAATTAGGACCGATACTAACTAAAACTAACTGCACTTATCAATGTAAACATCAGTAACATTAACTGAAACGAGCGGTAAGTGAAAAATTCTACTTAGTTAATAAAATTATTACATTACAATATTTCAATGACTAACTAATTTATATATATATGTATTTGACAGTAATTTTAGCTATTGTAATTCTCATAGTTTTTATGTATAAATGCGTTAAAAGAAACGAGAAAAGAAAAAAAACGTAACATCACATCACAACATTAATCCCCGAAGGGGTAGGCAGAGGAGTGTAGGATACTCCTACGTTTCACCAGTTACGTTTAAGTCCGATGGAATAGTTGGTGAGCCTATTGCCATACACCGGGCACAATTCCAGACTCCGAGTCAATACCAGAAATTCTAAATTAGAAAAATCTAATTGCATTCGACCCGGGATTTGAACCAAGGAAAGTTCAATGATAATGTTGTCACAAACAAACTGTCTACTAAAGGGTATCTATAAATACATGTATGGAATCTATTTATACACTTATGAACTTAAAGGCTATCCACGAATAGGTATTGTTACATGTAAATCGTACAGACACATCGTCGTAAGGTTTCATTATTATAAAGTCTTACTTGTATCTTCATATTCCTGATTTTATCCTTCTTTCTGAGACGCAGCAGTTTCATGAAGAGTTTGGGGGTGGGCATGATGTTGAAAGGGGGTGGCAAAGTAGAGATCTCCTCGAAGTAACTCATCCAGAGGCGGGTGCGCGCGAACTTCCATTCAACGTCAGAATGTTCCTGGTGATTTTATTAAACACGGTATTAAATATTTACCGAATAAAAACCTTGTTCTAGTACAAAAATAGATTCATAATACATTTTCTTTATAGTATAAATATACATATTCACATTCTGGTATCATATTTCCAGAATATTGTAACAATAAGAACCATTATTATAATTAAATTTCGTTTAAAGAACTTATCTCTTCAATAATTTAATGTAGACGAAATATTAATGAAAAAAAAATATAATATTCTACCAACTACTTTACGTTAAACATTACGTCATTTTAATCACTAATTAATCACATAAATTCGCAATTCCCTAATTATATTACCGGGCTGTGGACACGTTTCATTAACGAAGGTTTAAGTAATGTGATGATAATTTGTTGCTAGGTATTTCTCATGGGAAAAACGAACATAATTCACGTGATATATCTAATTTTACACGCCTACGGGTAAAACAATAAATAATGTTCAATGTGTGGACCTACTTTAATGAAGGTCCGATCTTGTAGGTAAATATTTATGTAACTGGCTCAAATTAATAAAATTATTATTATGTCATAGAGCCAGATCCGTCACGGGGTAGGCAGGGACCGAGTTCCAAATATCTCTATCCTTACAGACCTGACATGTTTGTTCTATATTTATGTCTCTCTTCAAAAACATAAGTAATAAATAGGGTACTTAACCCAATATTGTAGATATCCAAAACTAACAAGTAAATACTTACTTCAATCATAGCGTAAGAGTTGGACATCATGGCGATGAGAAGGTTCAACAGAACAATCACGTTGATGACGGAATATGATCCAAACATGAGCAGTCCCCAGAAGCGAGTGTAAGTCTTGATGCCGGCGAGTTCGAAGTTGTTCAAGTCAACCAAGCCGAACGACGCCCAGAAGAGCGATTGTGAAGCCTCAAATACGCTGTCACACTTGTAAGATTAATCAAGGTAGAAAGATCTAGAGCTGATTAAGCATCCAAGAAATATTATTAAGCTTTGTGGAATGATACACTTATGCTTATGTCACAGATGTAGCAAAAATAATATTTTAAAAGTGCGTAATCAACAAGTCTGTTTACGTAACTAATACTTGCCAATGAAAACAATATTAGAAATGTGATTAGACTAAATTATATTTTTGTACAGTGCAATTATGTACAGATGGAACGTTATTTTATTAAAAGAACAGCTTAAACATTCAAATGTATTTAATTTTACTTAAATTTTCTACAAAATTTGAGTCAAAAAAAAATTTAATGTATACATTTAAACAAAATCAAACACTCATTCTAATTTTACTTGCGATTCTTTTAATGCCTAGCTTCCTTCCAATTGCGAAATTAACGCAAAAAAACACTAGTAATACAATAGCGTGACCTAGTTTTAATACGCATGATAATCCATGGACACCCGCAAAGACATACAGTCAACTTCATCTATCTTCAATGTATTCATTTTAACATTGATGTCTTCTTCTAATTGGATTTGCGTTTGTAAAAGATAACGTAGCGATGCTGTGGCTTCTTGCAGCATCTGCTGCAGTTGTTCTGTACTGTGACGTAACATCTCACATTCGTAATACAAAGCTTGACCTGGCCGATCACGGACTAATTCAGCTCCAACTCTTTGAGCTCGCCTGCCAAGTCTCGTATGAGCTAAACCTATATGGCCTTCTTTATCTGATAGCGCCTTCTGCAATTCCAATATATTGTTTTGCATATCTGCAATTTTATGAGTAGTCTCACTATGCATATCTTCCAGTTTTGCTTTAGCTATCTTAGTTTGTTCGATGCGCTGATTAAACTCGTGATTACATTTATTATAAGCGTTCCAAAGGTCATCGATCACTTGTTTCAACAAAGTATCAATGAAGATTCTGATCGGACGAGCGCTGGTCACTTCTCTGGCAGCTTGCTGAATATTCTTAGCAGAATATGCGTTATATTCTTCAGCGGATATATTTGCTGGATCCAAGTTTGCATATCCTTCATAAATCGATAAACAGAGGTCCGTTGGCTTCAGTGATAAAGACCCTTCATCCAAATCAATAGCTGCCTGTTTATATTGAAGATCGCGGTCTAAAAGGTAGCGTGTTGATCGTAACCGACGCATTTGCTCGTTTAACTGTTCCAAGGCGCGCTTGAGAAGGCTTTGGCCTCCAAGAATAGTAGTAATTTCCTGTTGAAGAGCATGTTCTACATCATCCACGACCAAATCAATGCCAATCCGCCCATCTCTGAGCATAAGACACTTTCTACAAATATTCAAAGCATTAGTCTGTAGAGAGGCTAAGCAATCCAGTAAACGAGTTCTGTATACTCCAAGAGCTTCTAATTCCAAACAGATCTCTTTTCTTTGTATCTGCAGCTCCTTCTTGTTGAACTCGATATCGCCTATTCTCTCCTCTATGCGTCGATCCGACGTGGCCTTCATTATATGAGCACGCTCGGCTGTTTCTTCTCTGACCCGCTCGCATTCTCCAAGGATCCGGTCTGCTAGCTGCTGCTGATCTTCGGTATTCCTGCATCGCTGCTCGTTGCTCATCTTCCATTCTGATATTGTAAACTTAGCACCCCTGGGTGGCATGCAAATAATTGCTTGTTCTGCCAACCTAGTTGTGGCGATAGGTGCTCCGATAACATTCCGAACTCCAAATTGAGCTTCCCCCATGCTTATGTATACAAAAAACTAAATAATTTTACAAAAACTCTCAGATTATACAGACGGCTTTAGGACGTCGAGATTGACGAAACAGTTTGGAGTTACCATAGCAACGGCAAGGATAGAGGACGAGCATGTTCGTACGTAATAACAATTTCGTAGCTCCTGCTATCGTAAAACAATTTTTTATGCTCAGATTACATGACACAAATATTCTTGTTTAGATTTGAACCAATTCACTTGAACAGTTACCTTTCTAAAGACAAATATTTTTCTGTGACATATTTTATATAATTGATATAATGTACGATTAACAGCTGAAATCTAGAAACAGAAAAGCAAGCAACTAAGAAAAAACATTAAATCGGAATGGAGATGTTTATAAATCACAGTTAATTTCAAATCTAGCAATACATGTATTACGCGCACCGCATAATAACTTACTTCCCGAAACTCCGCCACTTCGTGCAGTGATCACTAGAGTTGTTCCAATCTGGCAAGCCACCGGGCAGCACGTAACACTTACGCTTCTCAAGTTCCGCGAAATACCACAGAAGTTGGTTTAGACCTAATTTTACAGCAATAATTATGCACACAATTTCTAGAAACACAATTTTAAAATATTATCCCTCTTCTTAGTTAAATGCGTTGCTGCATTCATAAATGCCAATTACTGCGAAGATAATTTGCACTTCGATGGCAAACCATTGCGATGTCATTACCACTGATAGTGGTAATTTAAAAACAGAAGAAACTCATTTCTCATGTATTTATCATCAATCATTATAAATCAAGAAAGTACCAGATAGATTTCCTTGAAAAAACAATATCGCACTTTTTAATTGCTTTTAGTTAAATAATAAAGGAAAATTCAATTCATATGTGGTCTTTTAACTGTTATAAAATATTTCACTTACCGCATGCGAAAGCGAAAAGCACTAAAGTGTAGATAAAGAAGAATTTGACAATATCAATCACCATCCGTCCAAGCGAAATCTGCAGTGGGCCCAGGTGTGGGTTGATCGAAAACAGATGTACCAACTTGAGGGCGCTAAAAAAGTAATAATTGAAAAACAATTAAACCCGGAAAAAAATAAAACTTAAAAGCAACCGATGATAACTATGTCAGCAAAACAAAACTATATTTCAAATTTGAAAAAGTTTATTATCTGCTTAATTACGAATTTAACGGTTTAATAAGTTATAGATAAGTACATTTTTTTTTATAGAGAAATTTAACGTACCTAAATACATTAGCACCAGCAAACAAGCCCTCAGCAATGAGCTGCGGGTCAAAATCATCCCAATCTTCCCTTGGTACATACTTTCTTTGTGGATCCTTATCGATTTCAGCAATTTGTTGAAAGTAAGCTACAATTCGAAGGATGGCAACTGCAACGTAGAGAGAGTTTCTAGTAAAATCGATGAAATTCCATAGATTTCGGAGATACGAACGCATTCCCTCCACATAAATCTCTTGAGTCTCTTGGCAAATGAAGCCTAGAAAAAAAATTATATTCAGTATCAAATTATAGTAGTATTGGATATAAAATATAAATGAAAACTTCATTATGTGCATGTGTCAGAACAATACATTAACTTACTTTTAATGGACTTCTTTATAAGATTGCATGAACATAAAACTTGAATATTTCAATTTTAATACCGTGACTCATTGTATAAAGCTCTTTAATGCGCTTTTTTGTTTTCCACTAATAATTGCACGCAAAATGTGTCTAATACGAACGCAAATTCTGGATTGAAATTCGAATCCTGAATTCCGAGATTCAAATTCAAAAGCTTTTTTGATGTCAATATTGTGTTGTGTAATATAGATGAATTTTTTTTTAATTATAACATATATCACCAAATACTATATCAACTTACCTAAAACGTAAACACCAACAATAATTTCTAAATACGTCGGTGCGTTGCCTCGCTGCTCCAAAAGTTGCTTTTGGAGCTTTTTTACCATCCAGTCCGGTCCAAATAACTGGATTATCTGTACTTCAGCTCTTAGTGACACAAGGATTAAAACAACTACAAATAGACGAAAAAAACATTTTACCTTATATAAGGGATTTTATAATAAACGTCGATAGTAATGATCTTCGATAATGATCTTCGTTAAGTATTTCATGTATCGAACAAAAAATATTATATAGGTCAAAAATAGATCAAATTAAAACCACCTACCAACAAAATCCATTAATAACCTCACATTCTGCTAGAGGTAGTAATAAAGTGGTATTTCAGTCTTGAATAAGCTTTACTTAGTTCAACTTATTCTATATTAAAAGAACTTACACAAAAAGAACAAATAGCTTGACGCATGGATCAAAAATTTCATGAAGGGTTTTCGCATCAATTTTCCCGTAGAACAATTAGGAGCCACCATGTAAAGACAGCAGTAGAACGGGAAGAGAATGGCTACACGGCAAATGATCATGAGCCTTTCAAAGGATGACTTCCGGCGGAACCCAGGGACTCCCTCGTACCAGATAGATGCCAGCAGTTGTTGAATGTTGGGATGAGCTACAAACTGAAATGCATTCAAGGATCAAGATTGAGAAATATTTTTCAATCTACATCTAGAACAGAAAGTCTAATTAAATTATTCCATATAGGTAGATCTTATCTTAAAAGCAAGGTACGTCTATCAAAACCGAAATCAAAGTGATTAATTTTGCATTAGACGAAATATAGATATAACTATTGGCGAATTCATGGAATCATTTTAGTTTCATGAGAATTTTAAAAGCTCTTGAACTTCCAAAATTTCTAGTTTTTCTACAATCAACAGGAGTGATAGAGTAAATTATCAATTATTTTAATGTAAATATTCTTGTTGATGTACATAGAAAATGCCAACCTTTTTTTGTTTAAAATCTATAGCTAATTCCAGTCGCGCCAACTTCATGTGATCCCCTTCAAAAAACGGTGGTTGGTCAGGGTCATAGTTCAAGATCACATTTAACTCTTGAGAACTTCTTGATTTATCTAGAAGATCAACAGCGAACCTCTGTACTTGACGGCGAAGCTCCAGGTATTCAGATTTACTTTCCTGTATTTAAAAATTACAAATATTAATTGCGAAAAGAAAAGAACAAATAATTCGTACCCATAAAATATCTTTGTCATGTTAAATTGATAGTTCTATAAATCTACCAAACTGCAGAGTTATACTAATACACAATTCTTAGTAGGAGTACGGTTATTCTGATTACAATAGATATCGAACGATTTTGAGAATACAGGTAATCAGAAGAAAGTTTTGAAGACAGCGAAACTTGTGAATCAATTTGGAATTAGTCTTACGATTCGCTCACTGATACCAAATCTATGTATTGCACGAAAAATAATAAACTACCTCAAATCAATTTATCGAGTTCAAAGGAATTCTTCGAAGTAAACTTGATTACCTGCTCAGTAAACGCCATGTTTCTCAGCTCCCAGGATAAACGAAACGCAGTCAGGATAGGATCAGTAGACGATAAAACAATGAGTGATGGGGATGCGAGCGCTCTGTACTCGTTGAGACGCGCCAGGGAATGACGCAAAGGGTCTTCGGTTGATTCACGCACACATTCATCGCAACCACACCTAAAGCACAATATGTAATTTCAATAAAGCCTTCATTCAGCATTCAATCTATAGATTTTCTTCTAACGAGATCAAATGGAGGAATTCACTGAGGAAAATTTCGCTCATTAAAGGCGTAATCTAAAAATCATGCCCAGATTTTATGTGACGAAATTAAACAAGGTCTATAAACCACATGTCTAGTTTATTAACATTCAAAGGGCGCTAAAATTAGAAAGGGCGCAGTCTAGCAGAAAGCAAGAATTTATTTACGCTGATATTATTAACATTTAGTATGACTGGTAGTAAAACAATAATATATGTGTTACTCATAAAAGGATACCGCGTAAAAATAACTTCTAGCGTAAACAAATTTAAACTAGCTTTTATTATAATTCGTATTTAATTATGACAATACTTATTGCAAAGCACTTTGTACATTTACAAAAGAATTAAAATGAGTAAAATAGTAATAATAATAAAAAATAATAATATTAATTTTAGACCCTATTTTATCATTCCACATTTAATACCACAATCATTCCACTGTTGGAATATGGTGTTACTAATATGTATTAGTATTGCAAATATTCCAATCTTAAACTGTTTATTGACAACATAAATCAGTTACGTAAAATCTTTAAACGAGAATTGAAATACATCATTCAACGTCAAGGATATATTAAGTTAGTTAAATACTAACCTTATGTCATGAGGGTCAGGCAGCGTGGCACCACGGTCGAGCAGAATCTTGATGATCTCGTAGTTGTTCCTGTGAGCAGCGAGCATCAGCGGCGTTATATCAGGGGTGAACATCGCAGTGTGATAGTCCACCTTCTGCCAGCTCTGCGTTAAAGCCGACCAACGTTAAAGAAGATAATTTTGTTTGCAAGCCCACCAAAATTCAATGTCTTTTACGGCTATGAGATTCCAAAGCGCCTTATAGAAAGGATCTATAGAAAAACGGAATTTAAATTCTTCGTATAAAATGGATTTCGCACATATTTACAATCAATGAGAATCGAAGTATCGGTATTTTCCACATGGCAATATTTTAATCTAAACTCATGATTCTAGTAAAGGCTACACTCACTAATATTTGTACAACAGGCTAGAAATATAATTAAATATTAATACAAAATTTGTATCTACGTTATTCATAAATTCTATCAACGATAGTAAAATACGCGGTTTAAGTAGGCATTTCTATGTAAAGAATATAATGGCTTAAAATCATTACTCGTTTTCTGAAGTCGACTTATAATTTTCAAAACCAATCTAAAAATATTATTTTTCAAAATATTCATAAGATTGCATTTTACAGATCAGATTACAGTCGGCGTAACACAGTTCATGAAAGAAAATAATTCAAATCTTACATAAGGCTCGTTCGGTCGATGAATCAGTTCTTCGTGTTCCAAAAGAAGCTCCACAGCCTCCACAAACTCAGTATCGATAGCTAGCAGAAGTGCGTCTTTAGTCTCCACTCCCATGACCACCAGCAGCTCTACCATCTCCAGGTTCTCCCCATCTATAGCCAGAGTTAAAGCACCCCGTCCAAACGAGTCCACGCAGTTGATATTTATGTCTTTCTTTCGATGTGCCTTTTGCAGCATTCTACGAAAACGAAAACAATATATATCTTGATACGAAGCCTATTGCGATTTTTTATTAGGTACTTGAAAAGAGTTACGTTATAGATAATTTCATTAATATTTGAAAAATAACATTTCTGAAGGGGAAAGAAACCTCTTTTTATTCTAACTTTTTTTTCAAAACAAATCTTTTATTGTTAATCTAAAAATTTTACTGACCAATTTCGCAGCACTTGAGGCTTTGTACTTAACTGCCATTTAGAAAGTAATCCGCAAGACCTAAAACAATAATACCTACCTACCAATCTGTAGAATCTCTACTCTACTAATAAGAATATATTTTTACTATTGCAACAACAAAATCTTGCGTACAATACATTAATGTGTACAATATTCAACGTGGAAATGTGGGTGTAAGTCAGTTCACGTGACCTATAATCCCATTATTCTATTTACTCGGCCAATAATTAGATTTGTCCACGTTTGGCAATTATGTACCATGTTTGTACTTATTAGCGAGATTCAATTTCAGTAATCCGAATTACTTATCACGCCATATCATTTGGAAAAATTGTATTTTTACACGTGAATAAAAAATTATTGTGAGTTCGTTGAGGTAAGTCGAGGATGTAGCGCATTATTGCGCATTATGGAAGGAAGAAAAGAGACAGACTGATGATGAGTAGTTTTAATATTACTTATTCGATTTTTGAATTGACAGTGAAACTGACAGTAATAGAATTAATGACAGAATAGAAAGTGCCAACTGATAGACATCCTGCTTTACTTCTGCTCACACGAGTTTTCCATGTCACATTCCCAAGTATTCAACGGATTTATATTTTTTTTAGCAAAATACACATTGGTTTTTTTTACAAATATCGTTTATTAGTCGTTAACTATCCCAGTATGATGGTAGCAACATTCAGGTTTTAACTAAGTAGAATTTTATGAAAGGTAGGTATCAAATGTTTATAAATTTATTTTTGAGAATGGGTATCAAATCAAGACATTATAATTTTAATTCGATATAATAGTTAAAATCCTTTGAAATCTGCTTGCGAACGCAAAAAGTGCCACGATGTGTGGAAGAAGCACATTTGGTCTCCGAGGATACAAACATTTATACCCTCTATCCTCTACCCCGTAACAGACCTAACGAGCTGATATAATAGTAAAAATGCCGAAACACATTAAAGTAACCAATATTTACCTTCTAACATTGGCCATATCCCCTCGTTCCACAGCCAGCAGATATTTTTTCTCCTCAAGTATCAGAGGCTTCGGTAATGCTGGCATCGCCATGACACGAGGCACGTACCCACCACCTCCCTGTTATTATAATCAGTTAAAATCAAAATTAAATTATTCAACCTTTCTTTGCTTTCTAGGTAATACAGTATACATGAGTGTACAAGATTGTGTACATACACTAACTGTCGTTTTAAAATAAAAACAATTAATATTATAAGGACCATTTATACATTTATTTATACTTATTCTTATACCCGAACGCTCAGCGTAGGGATTACAAGAAAAATCCCCCTTTATAGAGACCTATGTCCAGCAGAGGACAGAAACAGGCCGACGATAATATAAACAGCCTGTAATTATGTTACTTACATCTAATCTTATTTTATATAAAACCTATCGCCTAATAAATAAAATAATAGTCATATTTCTTAAAATCGTATGGCCCTGTTTAATTGTATTATGATAATGGTGTCAAACGATAATAAAGTAATGTCTGGTTCTTTGATAAGGTTTTTTCTGTGTCTAATAAAGATAAATCATATATCCCACCTCCTCCAAATCCTTCGTCCCGGCCATGATGACGAGAGCAGTGTCCACAGTCCTGCGCAGTGAACTCTAAAAGGAAGTACCTTAACATTTACATTAATTAAGTCACATTTAAAACATATTTTCCATGTCACCACTGGTCGAAATAAAATGTACCTATATTTTCGTCACTTCGATTATGTTTTGGCGGGAATCAAGTCCATTATTTGCCAACAACTGAGTGAGAATTCTATGTCACCAAAAATATTAAAAATTATTGTGTGATAGAAAATGAATGGAACATTCTGGATAGAAAACATATGCATAGTAAATATAGGAAAACATGATCCGCTGCGTTTGTTCAAAGATGTGAAACCCTACAATAATCCTTTATTTTCTACAAGGCAATTTCACAATATTTTTATGTAACGGAAACAAACATAGCATTCTGACGAGAATTTGCCGACGACAAACTGAACATTTAGTTAAAGTTACACGGCAATATTTTCATATGTTCATATATACAGCAAACCTTTAATACCGTCTAACTTAGAACCTAGAGCATTTTCCATAACGGTATTCACAAGACGTACAACGCCATCTATCCATCGTGCACAAAAAGTTTTCTCTTTTGAGTAATCCTTTTCATAACCACTGAAACTACATTCTATATTTTTGACAATGTAATGTAATTCAAATATTTTTACTATTCACCATAGTCCATCATTTCCACATTTTTCAAAGAACAATAAACAAAGATCAATGGCATTCTGTATTGCTACATAATTTGAAATATAATTACAATATTATTGCGATTACTATAATAAAACCAAACAATATCAGTATTACGTTATTACGTTACAAAACCCGCCAAAAAAATATGTAGAGAAGAACATAACCTCAAATCTTCCTTAACGTCGACTAAGAAATTATGTTTAGGTAACTAGTCCAAAACGTGTGAATAGAACATTGGTATCGTGTCAACATAATGTTTACTTACAAACTGCCTCAAGATACCTAATATACAATTAAATACTATGCTGCGAGTATACGTGTCCTACCTGTAGATATCTTGTATATTTAAAGAAGCTCTATAAATAGTCGGACTCGGCTTATAATCTCTTAAACATGACGATTAGGTGACCTAGTGACACGAGGCTTAACCTGCAAATATTGTTACTCATATTTACGTTTTTACAGATATTTACATATTTTAAGAATAGGAGGTTATAACGGCCGGTTACAAGCTAAATAATCTCATTTGGCTACAAACGCAATAAAGCCTCAGACGTCATCACAGACGAAGCTGTGATATGCATTAATATATTGTGCTACAACTTTACATTATACGAGTAGACAACTATCTCAGATGGTAACTATGCTCTAATATATGTACTCGTACATATTTTCGATCATTATTTTCACAGTAATATGTCTTGCTATACCAAAATAGGTATATTTTGCTGTATCTGGTGACATATACTAACGACGTTAGAAAAAAAATTATAATATAGCTACGTGTGTAAACCCTAAAGCGTTATTGTACCAAATATATTTTAATAGGTTATAGAATGTCTTGCCTTAATAAATATTACAGCTTCGTCTATCTAACTTATGTTTTCCGTACTATTATGAACTGTCCACTTACAAACATGAGTATCATAATTTTAAAAATCGACATCTTAGATTAGAAAGTTAGACATATGCCCTCAGTTAACTGTACAGCAGTATTCACAAATCGATTTACGACTTGTAAAAGATTAATGTTAATTTTTAAAATTATAGGTATTTCGAAATATGTCAATAGAATTGTGATATATAAAATGTTGTACCTACTTATTCCTTTAGTTTCTTCTAAATGCATCACAAATATATTTATAGCTAGGTATAATCAGGTACCTGTTAATTAATATGAGAAAGGAAATAGCATGTTTCGACTTTGATTCGACTTAAAGATCCATTCGTTTATGACTGATGAAAGTAATCAGTTATAACATAATATGTTAAACATCTAATTTAAAAATTGTAATTGTATTATATAGCATGGCTGTTTTGTGAATGGGCGTACATATGTACATATCTATAAAGCTGGAGACACAGAACATAAACAAAAGGTAATTTTAAATGTTGATTAATTACATAACAGCAGGACAAATGCAATATAATTATCTGTGTTTGACATTTCACAATTCGACAGATGATAAAAAACTAAGTACTAGATTAGGCAGCAGTCGTATAGCATGGCTAGGAAGATGAAATATGAACCTAGCGGTTAGCCTAATTCTAAATATTAAGCCAGTAATTTGAGAAAAAGAAATTGAAATACTAAGAAACATTTCCAAAAGAAATATTTATATGATATATGAGAGATGGATGTTTAGGTGGAACATTATATATTTTACGTCAATAACAATAGAAATGAACTTTCTATATATGATTCAATTAAATTTCAAGCACTGACAATATCCATCTTTTGCTCCCAAACAACAACTCTAAAACTAAAACCGCTATTACAAATAAGAAATTTAATTGTTCAAAAAACAAAAAGTAAATATAAAGTATCTACGTATAAATTATTATTATAATATAAAATAAAATAAGTAATTTTACATTATATTACATAAATACCACAAAAAACAATACTTGTAACATTATTACGTGTTGATGTTTTTGTAAATTTAGTAAACAGATAAAAAATAATAATTCTTTCCCTAATAATTCGACACACTAGCTCCATCTATTTAAATTAGTGCAACGGAAGAATAGTTTATCAAAATACCGTCTTTAGATACAATACAATAAGTATTTAAAGATTAATCATATTTAAATGATAAATGAGAACAATCTATTTTCAGAGTCTACACATAACGATAACAATGCAAACAGCCACAAAAAATATTATTAATTTTATGTTTTCATTAATATCATTAAATTATTTTTTTTACTGCGAAACTTGCACAAACATTTAGTAACACAAATACGGAAAAATAGTCTTATTATACACATTGCAAGATTTTTTATTATAGAAAGTATTTTTACAAATAACATTACTTCTTCTTTAATTATTATTTAAGTCAAACTACCACTGAACCTAAAAATAGGTATATACATATTACTCCAACCCTTAGGTTCAATTCCCACTAGGGTAGACTTGAACAAAACATCGCGACTTTTTCATAGCAAATTGAGTTCTATTTCTAATATCTAACGTGCAAATTTGTTTACAGAAAATATAGACATACGTGTCGTCATCCACATTATCGCGTCGTCCTCAAACAATTAATGTTTCTTGTTAATATTTATTTAATACAATAATTGTGCACGTTACGTAATGGCGATAGGACTCAATGTGCTATTAATTCGTAAGTATATGAGGCGACGCCTCGTTTCGACTCTACTCTCGTGGGAATTGAGCCTTATAAGCATTACATCAATTCTTATATAATTGATATTTAATGTTATCGCCTTTTGCTTTTGCATTAAATATCAAATTACCAACAAATAAATTAAATATCGTTTACTTATCAAATATAGTTAAATATACGTAAATTTCAATAATTATTATACTAAATAAGATTAAAATGAGTGTAACTTACTGTTATGAACGCCAAGACTCGCGCTACACCACTCCTGCGCTTAGAGTATTGTGTGTCTTTATATACCACCCCATTTACACCCCAATAATCGAATTAGGGTAGGCATAGGGGGGTAAGCGATGAGTCCACCTCGTTTGTAACAGTATAAACGCCACGTTTTCACACTTATAGCGTAGGATTATTACAATATATAGGTACATAATTACATATATATTGCTTTACATTTGAATGACAATGTACATGATATACTCATCATCATCCTTATAATCACCACCGCTGCCACATCACTACCACCACCACTACCGACACCACCAAGTTCATCATCATCAGCACACCCAGATCGTTCCCGTCATCATCCCACCATCATCGCCCCATCAACATTATCATCATCCCTTTTATTATTCCATCATTAGTCAAAAATCGTCTCTATGAATGAGTATCTTTAACGGGCTCAGTCTGCTACGCTGGCCAAGTACGGATTGCTACCAGGAATTGTAAGCCATCTTCTTCACCGTTTTATTTCACTATTTCGTTTTCTGTGATGTTTAAAATAACTCGCATTTATAACATATACTATTAAACACTATTTAAAATGTAGACTTGACTTTGAAGATACAAATATATCAACATAATTATAATTTTAATAGCTGTTCCTAGAATTGTTCACATATTCAGTTGTTTAGACCTTTGGCAGAGATGAAACGTCACCTAGGTTAAAATATCTGAGTCCAATCTATACCAAAATTTAGATCCAACTGCCGTTCACCATCAGACGTGGAAGCGCACCGTAGGTATCCATATCTTGTAGACAATCGTCTGATCAGGACTAAGCGTTTCACTAAATCGTTTCTACTACAGACTGCAAAAGAATTGGACTCAATGTGGGCGCCTATTTTCCCGATTCCTACTACCTGGAATTGCTATATCCAAGACAAAAGTGGATAGACACTTTTTAGGCAAGCGTGCTATATCCTGGGTATCTCACATACCATTAGGAGATAGTGCACAAACGCGAGCTTATTAAAAAATCTTCGTGGCAGGAAATTGGCAAGTTTCATCAACATGGCATTACATATATATATGAGCACAAAAAGCGCTTCAAGGTAGTATGGCCACGATACTTTTAGTTATTTGCGGACCTCCTACGTCGATTTCTATGCCAACTAACTTCAAGCGTCCAGGTATTTAAAAAGGACGTAAGAATATCAATGGAATGACATTAGTAAAGTGATTTCGTATTTTCCTTTAGCTTAGAACATGACATGGGGCAACAGATTACTTTCACAGCTTATTAGCGAGAATACCGAATAAATATATGATTATTATTATTATTTCATCACATGAGGTACCTTATGGGATAGGCAAACAGACAAACCTCCTTGTCCTTATATAATATAACATGCTTCTTCTACACTCATCACTCACTTCATATTATGTACATGCACGTCAGTTTTGGAGTCTCCAGTACCTATCAAAAATTTTCATATTGATAGTACCATTACCATACTATCAGAATACAGTTCTAACTGTTATTCAACCATATCTACTAATAAAAATGCATAATGATCGTCGTAAAAGCCAGAGGGAGTGTTCTAAGTGTTTTTACAGAAATTATGGTTTTTTAAAACTTATTATGAGAAGTTCGATAAAGAACTCAGTTTCATGACAATTTAATTTCTTAACTTTAATACTTACTCACATATTCTTTTGCTTTAAGTTCGTTTTATATTACGCATTGTTGCCACTATTCTGATATTATATTTCCCGTAAGGGTGGGTACACAGGTATTTCCAAGGCGGTACTGACAAAGTTCTTTCAAGTCTTCTACATTTACCAGTCGTCAAATAAATATGTATTAAAGGTATTCTATGTAGAAAGAAAGAAATAAAGGAAACAAGGAAGGAAGAAAAGAGGGAAAGATGGGTAGAGGGAAAAAGGAAAAGAACGAAAGTAAGAAAGAACGAAAGTGGAAAAGAACGAAAGTAGAAAGGAACTAAAGAAGGAGAGGACAAAAGAAGGAAAAAAAGGAAAGAAAGAAGGAAGAAAAGAAGGAAGGATGGAAGGAAGGAAAAAGGAAAGAAAGATAAAGGGAAAGGGAAAGAAGGAAAAAAGAAAAGAAATAAATATTTCTTTTTTTCCTTGCTTTCGATTCTATGTTTAAC
>DWME01001652.1:0-23863 GCA_018244795.1 Parelbella ahira ahira
CTCTGTCTCACTTTTTCTCTCAATCTTTCTCACTCGCTTGCTCCCTACTCTCACTCCACGGCTAGTTGCTCATGCTATGTTCGCCCTGTCTTACTCTCTCTCAATCGGTCTCGATCACTCTCTCTCTCTTTTCCGTTGCATACCGGCGTGATGTTTCATCTGTAAAAATTTTACCCTCATGCGCCTAAAGAAGTTTCACTTCAAAAATTCCTTTGTGACTACATAGTGGTTAATATTCAAGTCGCTATACAATGGGGAACATACGCTCAGTCAGGATGATTCTGATTGAAGTAATTTAAAGTGGGCACTTCCGTAACTTAATAAAGGAGTATAAAAGAATGTAATTGTAACGTCGGCGGCCATTTTGACCGCGGGTGGGGTCAATCCGACCCCGCCTTGCGTTTCCGCCGCGGGATAATTAAACATTACCCCACTACAGTTGTTCCCCTCCAGTAATGCAATTCGTCTGTATTCGTTTTTTTTTTTGTATTTAGCCGCGTTATTCCAACATACTGTTCTTTTAAGTACCTAAGCGTTTCTGTATATATTGCGCTAATCTGTAAGTCTTATATTAAGACATTAATGATCTGACATCGACAGATAACAACGTCATTCATGTATTCTTTGTTTAATTTTTATGTTTATGTCCAGACAGTAAACATACTATATAAGTATTTTATTGTTAGTACCACCCCGCTAAATATGTGGGATACATATTAATGATACTGATGTGATTTTTCGTTGAAGAAGTTGTTATTAGTATACTAATTGAAGTGATTGGTAAATTCTCCTAAACGCGAAGTGTTCCGAAAATGAAATCTTAGTAGTACTTTATGATTTTCATATTTACTTTGCTGTGCTTTCTTCGTGTGTACATGCCGCGTTCACTTTTAAACTTTCATATAACACAATATTTATATTATGTGTGTACATATGTATGTATGTAGTTGTAACCTATAATTATTACGCTGGTTTCTGGTTTGTCGACCGATGTACATAACTCGACAGACGACTAAATGGTTAATGTCATGACTCAGGGTAAAACGTATTTATAAATATGTATTAAAATTCACATAACAAGTTACTGATATTTATTATTTATTCCTTAATTGGTACGTATTTCCCAATTACACTAATTAATTAAATTTAAACATGCACAAACGTAAAATATGTACATATTTTAACCTCGTGGCCGTAACCCCATTTTAAAGTAACTAGCATTTAATCAGCGTGGCAAGGTATGGCGTTAACCCTTTGCATTCCGAAAGGAGTCCCGTATCCATCAATGAAACGGTAGAAGTATCGGTAATGATGATGATGACGATATTGAAGCACACAATAGACGCAGTTTAAATTTTCTATATTGAAACGTATGCTAATAAACAAACGGAAATTATTTAACCGGCGGCGTGTGTTACAAATTCGCTAAAGGATAAACAATGCGAATCGTTCACATAGCGCTATCTAATACGGGTTATAATTACAATTTGTAAATTATGCGTCGCTGCAGTCGCGAGGAGGCACGGGTGAGCGTGGCTCTGATTTAAAGCAAATTGAAGTGCAGATTGGCTCGCGGGCTACATCTCATTCGACGCCGCAGTGCTTTCAATTGTCTAAGGATCGATGTCGTCTATTGTCTCTTCATTGTTCGTTTATAGTTTTACGACGGCAATCATTGTAGGAGCATATTCCATTGCAGCTGTATTGTAAATGAAGTGTTTTTAAATATGCAATATGTAAGTTAAAATTGTAAGGTTAACACTGTTTTACTATTAAGTTATATTTACAATGAAGTGTATCGCGAGCTCGCCGCATTCGGCGGGAGGTTATGAAGAAGCACCTCGTATAGGTTCGAAACTACTCCGGCTACTACAAAAAGCATACGAGATTTAATTCGGCACATATGTAAAATATTTTCGTTGAAATTTTGACTTCAGTATTCACCGACATTGTAGTTGCTACATAAAGGAATATGTCCAGGGGCATCTTGTTGGGGTCGTTTTGCAATCCAGCGGCTCCACTTTGGCTCAATGAAAATTGGATACTTGGAGCCGCCACGTCTCAGCGTCTCGTTGACCGGAGCTCTGCCAGCCGCCAATTAACCAACACTCTAAGATTGAGCAGCTCACAGCCCCTCGCTCCGACGCTAAGCAGCTTGTTATTACGCCGACAATCCATTTACTCGCCTATTTAATTACAACACGAATATTTGCACCGTCGGCGCTCGCAGCCTCGCAGTCAACACACGTGATATGTAAAGCTGGTGTAAACAGATTAACGGAAAATATACCATTATCAGCTCTCTATAATACATATATGTGTGCGAATTAAATTAATCGTATCGTGTCAGTTATGAGGAATAGCGGCATTATCGTGTCGACGGAATTTCGTTGGTAATTGTGTGTATGAATATTAAATGAATAACATTATTTTGGTACTGTCAGTTCATGTGTTGACAGCACAATGAGATACATTCGGTCCGCTGACGTCTATCATCTTTGGCATAGGGCATTCACACAATTAATGAATCATGCCGTCGTTAGAAATGGATACAGCTTGGGATTGAGCTTGGGATATATTTTAGCATCTTTGCATTAACTAATAATAATAACTCTAATAGACTAGACTGACTCGTGGGTCGAGTGGTTGCAAGCGCGACTGTGGATCGGGAGGTGCTGTGTTCAAATGCCAGGTTATGTACAATTGGATTTTTCTAATTTAGAATTTCTAGCAGTGACTCGGAGTCCGAATTTGTGCCCCACGTATGGCAAGAGGGTCACCACCTATTCCATGGAACTTAAACGTAAATGATGAAACGTGGGAGTGTACTACACTCCTCTGCCTACCTCTACGGGGATTACAGGCGTAATGTTACGTTTTTAAAAATATGCTATTAATAACATCAAAATGAAATATAATATTGTTATAATAATAGAAATACTGTTACAGATATTACGATCTAAAATTAAATCACTGTCATTGCAGCAACTTATGGACCTACCATAAATAATAAGCTTTTTTTGCTTGTCTGGGTCGTGGCTAGATTTGGTCGACTGAATTTTTCGCGTAGTTTACAGGTCATGATAAAAATAAAACGCGGATTCGACGAAACGTGAGTAACCTTTACGAGGATGGCGATCTGCTGTTTTTGTACATTTGTTGCGACAAAGCAATTAATGCGGAGTTTGGTAAGTGAGACCAATTGTAGTCTATTGACGGCTCCGAGCCGCGGCCCGAATCCGCTTTAATTGAATGTCATGAAGCAGCGGAGCGAATGTGTGACTGCTTTGCCAGCCTTAAAACGGATCCGTGCTTTTTTTTATAACTAGCTTATACCCGCGACTTTGTCTGCGTTGTTTATGGTATTAACAATATAATATGTATTTCATCTACAGAGTAAAAAACATAGAAATATTTGAAGGCAAAAGTATTCTTAATTGTAGTTAATTTAGTTGTCTACAAATCTTAATTAGTTTGTATTAAAAGAAGATAAATTTGTTTAAGAAAAGGACTAAGAGTTTAGGAAATAAAGTGATAAAAAATTCAGCATTTTTGCATGATACAAGTACAACGGCAGAACACCATAATTTTATTTATACAGTCACTAAGAAATATCTTTACGAGAATTTGCTTTTCATAAGCAAAAAATGTTTAAAAATTAACATTACTAATCTATGACGGTGTCGTGGTATGGCGAATTGCGTTTTTTTCTGTGAAATAAAAATTAGCACGAAATATAGTAATTGCAAATATATAGGAGATATTTTTTTACTTTGGTGGATTTTATTAATTGAATAGATTATACGGTAGCGCGCTTATCGATATCTCGTCACGGCGGTGTATTTTTTGTTTTATATTGAGCGCTGGTCGCTAGATGCAGTCGGTTCTTTAATTGAATGTTATTTTTTGTGTTAGATTTGGTGCTCGTACGAGTCGCAGTTGGCGCGTTGATTGGCTCGAATTAGGCAGTAGATGAGTGGTGGGTTCGGCAGTGCGAAGTGCGCGCGACCTAATGATAAGTTGTGGAATAACGGCGGCCGATGCGCTGGACTGCCACGTTGCTGAGTCAGCGCATTTGAACGCTCTTGGCGCCTACCGAAAGATCGTTCCCACAATTTGGCCCTCTTTCACAATCCCCAGACACACTATGGCTTGGATCCATATTAAAGGAATTACATATGCGTTGCTAGGTAGGATTCTTTGTAACAATTCGTTTCATGGTCTTTTAAACTCACACTCCGTAAATATGCTCTTTACTTGCATAAGGTACTAACGTACAATAAGTGTTTTTGTGGTAAATGTTTACAGACGCTTAGATATGAATATATATTAAATACAAAAACCAGTTCTGCTAAGGTCAGACAAGGTACAGCGAGAATAAACCTATCGCAAATATTTGAAATTGTTGCATTAGTCTTTATTCATTTTGTTTCATGTTTTCTTAAGAATCCTGTTTGAATTATAATTTTATGCACTCATAAAGACACTGGTATGTCAGAAAGTCTTCGTCTCGTGTAGGTACACAAAAATTTCTCATTGTTATTTTTATGTTATCGCTAATGAACATACTCGTATGTATTATAATTCAAACATTGCATAAAATGCAATATATACGATATTGGACTGCTGCGTTCGTATATCATACGTAAAATACATAGACAAGTAAACGAGCTTCAGTTTTTCTTCTGTAACATTTATGAATAACCTACTATTTGATTTGCATTTCCCGTACTGATATGAAGGTAATCCAGGAACAAGGTACATAGAGTTTATTTTGCAACATCATTTATTTAATGCGGGTTATTGAGTGTACGCTCGTACGGGCACCACACACGCCACCTTCTTTGATTGTATTTCACTTAATCCCTTTGTTCCGCTCATTCTCTATGGTAATTCAGCGACGCATTGTTTTATTTTTATACCGGCGTATCCGGTCGGAGCACTCTCGTTTGCACCTTGTCAGCGCTACCGATGCCATCAGCGGCCTAATTGTTGATATTCCATTAAAGTAATAAATACGCAGAGCGTTCGCGCCTCCGTATTAGAGGTTGCCCGATTACCGCACTCCCTTCGTCATATTACGTTAGGAGAGGTTAATGTTTGAGTGCTTTTATTGCTTCCGAGGTCGGCCGCCACTAACCGGTGACTGCTATTTATTTTAACCGTTTAACGTTTGTTACTATTGTCTCGATCAAATGTTGCTTTTATTTAACGCTTACGGTTACATGAATGGTTGGAAACTTATTTTTGATCGAATGTTGATATGAATTATGTTTGGTAAATGTTAATAATTAGAAAGGACAATATTATAGAATGTTTACCACTCACAAGTATCAGATGTTTACGTTGCTATGATATGCACATTTAGGTATATAGGTACATATGTTATCCCAATAGTATAGTAGCACTAACATATTGTTATACATTCAAGGGCAGTAAAACTGCAGGTATTCGTGTCACGTATTTTTTCTCGCCAACTATGTTTCCGTATATATGTATACATATACGTAGATAGAGTTGAGTTCACACCAAATTGAGTCATCGAGCATTTTTTCGTGAGTGTGCGGCTAAGTTCTCACGCGGACATCAGATTGTCACGCCAGTGGGCTGGGACGTCGAAATGTTAGTACGGCATAAGTTATGAAAGCGAGCGAGCGTTCCTCTCCGCTCATTATAGATAACTACGACGTTATATTTACGTAAAACGATATATTTATATTCCAAGTCTTCGCTAGTTGACTTTGTAACTATTATATCTGGTACAGATTTAAATGTTTATTATATTATTTTGATTGAAATGAAGTCTTTTAGTCTTAAAAGCTGTAAATATACCTAACTATATCTAAAGATGTAAACAATTATAGATAAGATTGTCATTTTACCTTTTGTGATTCGTAGTGACGAGTTAATAACGCAAACTATAAAAAGTAATTACTAACTATGTTTCTATTCTACTGCTTGACATTATTAGATAAACTCTACTTGGACATCTCAAATTACACGATCTGTGTATCTTTCCAACCTATCATTCTTGAGTTATCCTTTTGTAACCGGCGGTTGATGTTTTCTTAAAAAAATAGAACCGATAACTATTTTGACGATTGAATATGTTTTCGCATTATTATTTAAACTTCTATCTACAGTCCAGTGAAATATGGTAATTGGGTGCTCTAACAGCTATAATCCTATGGACGGAACTTAGCATAACAATAGAAAAGATGTTGTGTAAAGAACATATATTTTTTTATTGTGCTTAGTGTCGTTTTTATGTGAGATAAATAATGAGACGAGCGAATGGCACTGGCGGCGATGACATTGATATTTGGTGACATTTGATTTTTGTTCGTTTTAAACTGGCCGAACACCATCGGGCGTACACACAGTCACTTGTAGTTTATGCGTGCGCTGCGGGCACGGCGCGCGGCCGTGGGCCGGTACGTGTGTGATGACACGATCGCGCCGCGCGCCGGCCCGATTACAATAGATAAATATTTGGGAACTTGCCTCGAACAGTCAGTCTTATGCTACGGCTTGTACTCCATACCTATTTCCTTGTCTTCTACTATTTAGTTAGCCGTTGGGAGGCTGAAATCTAAATTATTAAGCTATTACTGAAGGTCTCCATAAGTAGTTAAAAATGTTTGTAAATAGTAGTATTATGATAAACTCTTTATTTAGACGAAGAACTTAGGTTTGAGCAGCGTAGAACAACTAACTTCGTGTGTTTTCAGATAAATCATTATTTAGAATTCTCTATGTGGCGTCATGATCACAATCTTTTTGATTTACATAGATTTTGTACGAGAACGTAAATTTGATGAAAACTAGATAGATGTTGCATAGAATCGTGACTTGGCGACTGTTAGCATAAATTTACCGACTTTAGAGAAGCTTTAGTACTCTTACATAGACCAACTGTGTAAGTAGGTGTTTCTAAACGTCATGGGTTTTGAAACATTCTTGTTTATTGGAATTACATATATATCTTTTAACGTTTTGTGTTGAATCCGCTTAATATGGCGGTGGACCAGGCGTACCTGCTAATACGTAATAAATATTATTTCAATTGAACAGATTTGGTATTTTCAATGGATGTTCCATATTTAATAAATAATTTAGTATCATTATTGTGACTTTGTTTTCTAATCTATTATATTTAAAAACTTAAAGTCACCCTTGTAATCTCCGAAGAGGTAGGCAGAGAAATCTAGTACACTCCCACGTTTCATCAGTTACGTTTAAGCCCCATGAGCCTATTGCCATACACCGGGCACAGATCCAGACTCCGAGTCACTACTATAAATTCTAAATTAGAAAAATGTAATAGTATCCGACACGCGATTTGAACCCAGAACCTCTCGATCGTCAGTCGCGCTAGCAACCACTCGACCAACGAGGCAGTCAATCTGTTTAAAAGCTCATTTCTTAGTAACGACATTAAATTATCATAGTTCTGTTTTTTATTCGATCCCTTTCAAAATTCTCATGCGAGAAAAACGCCATTATTAGCTGCTAGGTACAAACGAATGTGAGTGGTTAGAATAAACGCTCGATGAGTCCGAAGTCGACTCGGGAGGCACTTAACGTGAGTCTCGTTTAAGCAAACAAGGTACATTCCCGCGCGGGACTTTGTGTCATGTTTTTATCCCCCTAAGGCGTCGACCACACTATGCAGCGCTTGTGGCTTGCTGCAAAATAACGCTGTAACATTATTTGGTTTGTCAACTATACTGCAATGTTATGGTCCCTGACGATTGGAAGGACAACGTTCTCCGTTTAGATCCAAAGTGTACTGTTTTTGCCCAAAAGGAGCCGCAAAATATAGTTATTCTATAGTACCTAATTACATCGTACCGTCCCGTTGGTCGAGTGGTTGCATGCGCGACTGCCGCTCGGGAGGTCCTTGGTTCAAATCCCGGGTCGGGTACGATTGAATATTTCTATTTTAGAATTCATAGCAGTGAGTAGGAGTCTGGATTTGTGCCCGGTGTCCGGTGTCCATGGGACTTAACCGTACCTGGTGAAACTTGATGGTGTACTACGCTCCTCTGCCTAACGCCTGTGGGATTACAGGCGTGATGTTACGTTTCATGTTCAATTAGACCGTAGTGCAATAATCCTAATTCAGAGTTCAACTATGGAACGAGTTTAAACAAGTGACAAGATCCGCAAGAAACAATTTGCCTAGTTCTATCTCAGCCTTACTCCGCCTCTCCACGCTTGTTATCTTGTTATCCTATCTTGCAGAGATTGTGCCTTTTTGTACAGGTGCACTCAATATATGGACATCCCTCGACAAAGATTCTCTTCGTTAAGTTTTTGCAATTCAAGTAGTAGTTCTGAATTCAGGCGCCGATAACTTTGTGCAGCTTTAGTCGCGATGCTGTAAGTTAGCAAGTGGCGCTTCAGAATGGTAAATTAGATGATGTTGTGCGGTTGTGATAAAATCCTTTTTATTTTATTGACAGCTTATATTATTAGAGTGATGTGTACATCGAGTTGGTGAGTAACTATAATTTAAAAAAACCGTAATTTAAGTTAGTTTCTTTTAAATTTCATCAAAAATCACACATTAAACCCTGGAACTGCAAAGTACAGCGGTTTTTTTTAATTGTATGTTAATTATGAGCCGTCGAGCATAATTTTCTTTAAGCCCGTTTATATAAAGTTCTATTAGAGTCGTTGCTATTTCCCATTAAACTCATTATAAGGAGCGAGGCGACAGCGACGGCTGAAATCTTTTGTAAGAGCGCGACCTCAAGAACTCTAGGGGCTCTCATTGCTAAAATTGTAAAAAATATTTTTCTCTACACCGCCGCTTACACGCCGCCGCGCGGCTCGCCCACCGTTTTCCGCTAAGTTAGATTCTCATTACTTTTCTTTGAAAATAAGTTAGCTTTTATAAACGACCGGCGACCGAGGAAGAAAACTCTATTACAATGCTGGCTTTTGACTGGGGTGCCCCGTGTTCGGCGTCGAACCCTTTCAGTTGGCTTTCTTTTATTCGCAAACAATTACAGCGCATTACGAGACTGGGGTAAAGAGTCGTGAACGTTTAATGATAAGGCGGATGGTCGCGGCGGTAACTTTGCATCGCAAATCTCACTTAAGTCGACATTGCCAGCTAAGGCTCAAATAATAAAATTACTTATTACATTTATGGCTGTGTTCGCCATTGTTGCACTTGCATTGCCCGTTCTTTTGTTGTATTGAAATAATATATTAAAAGGTACGAAATTACTTAACTAATGTACTTAACTATACATTCACAAAAATATTCCTTGTCTTCAATAGATACCACAATTACATGCGGGAAGCAATAAATCAGCTAGAGTAAAGGAATGGTGTCTCGGAAAGCGTCTTACTCCAGTTGGTGGACTGGCCATTTTTAAAATTTTTTTTTAAATCGGCAAGTGCGGTTTGCACGATTGGTAATGAGGCAGTTTGGCGGATGGACTAAGTGCAGGAGTCGTATAGAAGTATGAATATAATAATACAATATGACGGTAATAAATAATAAGTATGTAGGTATATAATATGACGGTACTATGTTTTGTCGTATTTTGAGTTATATACGTTTTGTAAAAGAACTGTACTAATTGATATAATATGTATTTCGATTAGCAATAAACTTTACGGTCTATCTCCAAATTTTATCGAAAAATATAATTGTGTCATTTCTACATCGTTTTCTTCTGCGCTCTTGATACGGCATAATTCGATTTATTATTATGGCGGTTAATGTTCAATAAATATCTGGTCAATAACAATTACACGAGCGTTATTAACGTATAATAGGAACAATCGATGGCCGTAATAAAATTTTACGTCCAGTATGCCAGCGTGTATTAGACAGCTACACAGAGTAATCATCGAATTAACATGAATAGTTGTCGAGTTCTGACAGATGACTCGTTCAATAGACACATCCGCTCTCGAAATCGGCCTATAAGCTGACGCAATAGATAGATCCTATAAATAACGAGCCTATTGAGATAGTAATTTTCAATCGACTCTAGATAATGTGCACCTCCGCGATAGGTCGTGCCCAGCGAAGCAAAAAACCTTTGAATTCTCAGACGTCCATTCGAATGCCGTGTAACTTTATAGTGGATTCGGTGCGAATGAATTATAAGTAGGTAAGAACAAGAATTTTCGTATTAATATAATTTTCAAACTATTCTGAGTTGAAAGAATTAGTTTATATTAACAAAGCAAACTCTTTAATCGGAATAACATAAAGCCATTAACGGAGGACCGTTAATGGCTTGGTTAACCGTTAATGGTGAAAGCAACAGGAGTTGCTCCATTGATTAGCTTACTGATGAGTCAGACGTCTATTCTATCTTCAACCAGGAGTAGCATGTGGTCTGTGTTTCCTTGTAAAATTTTATGTGTACTTTTTTTATTGATCTAATTACTACATACCATACATACATACTTATATACAGGTTTACCGCGTTTAGGATCAGATGACCTTTAGATATTCCAAGATATTTATTATTACAATTATCTACACCGTTATGGTTTCCTCTATATATTTCCGGCGGTAATGGAAGTTCTTTTCAGTATCATTTGTATTCAAAAGCTAAGTATCAGGTACTATCCTGAGGAAACCCATTGTAATAAAAGTAAAACATTGTAATGACTTTGCAATTTACCGTCGTTTTAGACTCGTAGCCTCTACTTCGGAGTTCCTTCTTAGGAGGGGCGGGGGAGGGAAATACGTGTTGGTGAATACGAAACACTTTAGGATCGTCATTTACTTTGAAATTATCGCGGCTTGTTCGTGCCACTGCCAGCCGATGATTGCCGGCTTCTCCGATTTATTGTTTTTCGCGAACACTGCTACTGACGCGTTTCGCTAATGTCTAGGTGCGCGCTTGCCGTTCCGCATTTTAAGTAATCTGTCTTGGCTTCGTAATCGTTTAAGTAGACTTTTTTTATTATTACTCGTTTAAGAGCAATACAACAGTAGCTATTTTTTATTTTGCACTCTACAACCAGAATATCTTTATTGTCATAAATGTTGGCTAATAGTCAATCCATTGAGGGGTACAATAATTTCTACTCGCGTAGTGAACGCTTGATGACTTTGCAACGTGTTTAAATTACGGCTCATTAGCTGGATGAATGGTGCGTAAAAAGCTTAAAACTTTCGTCCGCGCTCTCAGCTAAGTACGAGTAGGTACCTACATGCGCACTGAATACCATTCATCAGCAACTGCTTGCTTAGGTGAATGCTGAGAACATTTATGTAATAGTTTGTATCATTTTTAATATGTTCCATTTTAATGCACCCTATAACGGCAGTGCAGGGTCGTTTTAAGTAAACCCTGTTGTAATTTTGAGGTGAATTGCAATGTGCAAAGAATGTAAAGTAAGATTTTTTTCCTTAAACTGAAAATGCGGTTGTCTAATTTTCTACAGTAGCCTACATACAGGAGAATTCACGACTCAGACGACCTGATGGCCATTGTTCACCTTTGTGTAACGTCTTCCATTGTGAAAATGTTCTCTAGTGCTTTATTATTATATTTTCTAAAATATTTCGTGCGAATAATTCAGCGTCGCGTACGGAAGAGGATTATTTCGGGGACAATGAGTGTACAATGCGGCTGTCACTAACGATAGCAATTTGGTAGTAACATCGGTTGGCGCGATTTGCATAGCGCATTCGCTAACAAGACACGTTCGAGTACAATTGCGTTCGCGAAAGAACCCTACTCAAACAACCCATTTCTATTTCAGCTCGCAAGCTCTTGTTTAATGTTCGGCCCGTACAACCGCGTCGGCTAACACTTAACGCTTTTTGCATACGAAAACGTCCGACGTTCACCTCCCGGCTGTCTCTTGTTATTGCGCTGCTCTGTATTCTGCCCGGGCCGAGATGAAGGTCGCCGTTCTGCTCAGGCAACGTGTATCCAGTTCATTTTATGCGCACGGTCTTCTTATAGCCGCATATTGGACATTTTATCATTCATTTGATATTTTGCGTACCTACTATACCTACAGTCTATCAATTAAAGTCTCAACAATTGTATTAAAATAACAATTTAATTTTCAACTGAAAATGAACTGATATGTAGATATGTGGGTCAACTCTCATATGGTATTCTGATCTCGAATTAAGTATAATCTGAAGTGTGGTATCCGTCAACGTAGATATGTATGTATTTTGAATATACAGATAGAATATATCCTCGTCGCGATCATACAAATATTTTTCTGGAATTATGATTCAACGTACTATCTCCAGTTCAGCAGCCAGGGTCAGTAACCACTGCCTCAACATAACGCGTAATTAAAAAAAGACATCCAAATGTGAATATGTAAAAAAACGATAGTACTTAATCCGGGAGTTAGAATGTTGACAAGGAATGACGACCATCTAATATAAAAAAGTCACTGGTATTTCATTCCATTAATCCACGTCATGTTGAATGTATTTATAACAAAGCTAGCACTTAATAACTCAAGTCGTACTGTGATAGAGCTCAACACACCTAGTGAAACGTCGAATCATTGTGTGGGTTGCCGTAATTGAGGTGGAGAATGGCTCCTTTCCTTTTATCTTAATTTATTCATTTCGAGCGCACCGATCGCTAATGCTGCTGTGACCGCTCGTCAGTTTCAATAACGAGGTGCAGCTCGACGCGATAGTCCTCGCCACCTGCTGCCCGTCATATTGTTACAAAAGAAATTATATCACCATTATACATATCTTCGCTGATAACTCCGGGCGTTTTTATAGTTCGCGTGGATCGTTTAGCACACTTAGATATCGATAGAAGTCCGTTTATCGCCGATCAGGTGTTTTATAATTAGATACAAATTGTCGCCGCTGCAGAGGAGTAATGAGTGATCTGGTTCGGTTGCGTGTGTAGCGCGGTGATGGATAGCGTGCCTGCGATATGATCGCCCCTGCCGCCGAATTTCATGAGAATTTTATTTACAAGCCCAAGGCGCCCGCTGGATACTCACTTGTAAATTATCGAATTATACCGAACTCGACAGGGCGTAGCTGTGCGTGTTTATTTAATTTAAGAAGCGTTTTGTTCCTATTATCGCTACTTTTTGTTCCGTCTGCTAGACGGTGGGAAACTACTTTGTTAACATTGAAAATAAACGCCTATTATCGTATAGGATACGGTAAAGTCGCTGAATTGGTTTTACATTTTACAGTTTACAGGCCTCTTGAGTCCCGTTGAAAGGTTGTAATTATTAAGGTCTAATTAAGTTGTAAATATAAATAAATAAATAATTTTGAATTGAAAGTACGAATAAAATCCGTTTTGAATGTGTTAGAGGTAGGTTTGGTATGTAGGTAAATGAAGAAGCGGCATTTCCGCATAGCTGATAATTATATGTAGATAATGTCGCGTCACAAGTATCAAAGAGCGGTCGTGTAGGTCGCGGTGAGCAAACACCACGCCGTACCCTTTGGAAGCGCCGCGTGAGTGCCATTGCACAATGTACGAGCGCCGCGGATTGCACCCATTTCCAGCACAAAGTGCATCTGATCCGAGCCCAATGTGTATCGCGCAACTGAAAGTCATTTTTATCATCTGTACGACATATTCAAATTGAATACTCTGAGAGCCTTTTTTGGTATCTTTTAATAGGATACATGTTTTGTATGATAAAAGTAAAACTGGTGCCATTCGTCTTTTTGAAAACTGAAATATGCCGATGCTCATAGTAGGACTGTAAACTTTATAACTGAAAGCTTATAATGTCTTTTCCATGATTGAATAATCATAAATTTTCTTGGAACAATAATTTAATTATAGTTTACAGGGCATCATAATACACGCTATCAAATATTGTTTTCTTGAATTAAGCTGGTAGGTGCAATAAAAAGGTTAAAACAATACTAGAACAAGGTCTTTTAAATGTCAATAGTACTAAATTACGAGGCAATCTATGTTGAGTCACGAATTCTACGATATCAGATAACAGCAACAATTTGTTTGTTACCACTTTAAGCATATTATATACGTTTGTTTTAATGAGGCAAGGTCAACCTAGTGCCATATTGAAACAAAATAAAAAGCGACCGCAAATAAAAAGTGCCGTTAGACCTCAAATAACACAAAGAGTATATTTCTTTTAAAAGGTAAAAGTGGAGGATGCATTCTCACAATATTTCTGTGCCATGTAAGTGAAACAATCAGATTTAGGTCAGAATTATGACAATATGGCTTTATCTGGGCGCGCGATCGCCGCGGCCGGTCGCGAGCGGTTTTTGCCGAGCGGCTCGGCGGCGACGGTAAATTATGGCGCCTCATGTTGCCGGAGACGCTCGATGGGTCCCGAAAGAATTATTGCAAGTCGCGGTGCATCTCCCGTTTCGCACGCTTGCCTCACATTGTTATTAAGTTCATAGGTCGCTTTGTTTATGAGTCGACGCTTTCGAAAGGTAACACGGCGAGCCGCGAGTGAAAACATCGTTCGGACGATGCCGATGACATACAATTGATAATATAAATATTGCACTTGACCTCTGCTCCGTTATTTTTTATAGATATTGAGATGTCGGCGCTCGATAAAATGTTGTTTTCGATCGATAACTTGCGTCTAACTGGCGATTAACTGCAATGAGAATTGTTGATCTGTGTTTGTACAGTTTTTGGAAACATTACATCATTATATATACATATATGTTACATAGAGAAAAAGTGTACAATGAACAAGTAAATAAATCTTGTAGCTATTAAAATCTAAACTCAAGTGGCATTTACTCGGAGTCGTCTGGAATCATAAGGTCATTCATGATTGCCTTCTTAATGTCCGATTGCGCGAAAGTTTAGTCACGCCGCCACACAAATACTAATGTTGGGGCGACATGCCGGTTGCGAGCACGACAATTCACTTTCGACAGCAGTCGTGCGCCTCTCGGCCTACGAGCCATAGCCGGTGCGCTATCTGCGCTGTGATCGACGACCGCCGTCACTGGCTGGTTACGTATTACACGTTACTGATGCAACCAATACTCGTGTTCCTAAAAACGTATCGTTATTGATGGTTTTACATCACGTTCCTGCTATTTGCACCCCTAAGCTACTTCAAATTGTTCATTGACTTAGATTTTTTTGATATTTTGAGTAACGAAAAACCATTTATTTGCAGCACTAGTTAATAAACAGATAAATGTTCGTAAATTCAAAAATGTATATGTAGATACTAGATAGATAGAAAGGATAAAATCTTTATATTAAGCTTATATTATATTCGGTACCAATTCTAAGTAATATTCTAATATAATAAGATGTTAAGAAACACAGATATTAGGCTTATTTTTTTATTTCACAATTTAGTGTTCTTTTCAACGCAAATACCTTCGTTTCGCGTAAATAAAATTTCCTATACTAATAATAATTATAAGAATGTATTAAGGTTCCAGGAAACAGTATAGCGCTGTTTTCCTTGACGCATTCCTGAAAGAGAGAACCAATAAAAAGTAAATAAAGGATAGATTGGCATTGTAATTGGTCAAGTGAAAGCTCTAATAAAATGTCGGCAGTGACTACGAGGAATGTCGGGGTAAGGTGATCCTCTAAATGAGTGAGGAGGAATCTCGGCCGCTCGTGGTCACGCGAGGGAATCACCTGACACCGACACTACCCTTTGTTATTTTCTTGTAGCACGATCGGATCTTGTTCGGATTCCAGATTTATTCCTTGTTTGATTCATTTAGTTACGCCATGGACAAGCGCGGTAGAGTCCCTCGTAGTTTTACTCGTTTTTACTCGCTTTCGTTACGGAATGACGTTGGTTTTTTGACATGGGATTGAATGAAAATCTCAGCGACGTAATGGGCGGATCTCTTTACTGAATGAAGATCCGTTTGAATTATATCTTTTATTTTAAAAATGATATTAAGTTCTTCATAAAAGCTTGATCGCTTCGTCATGTTCTGTAATTGTGTCTCGTGTAGTGTGAATGGAATTGCACAAGGTGTTCGAGCGGTACATTGATTCTTGTTATTTGATTTCAGCAAAGGTGAAGTAAAGGAAATATGTTGATATCGCACATTATTTTGTTTATGTCTAAAGTGTTATACGAATGAGTTAAACGCCGTTCGTCGAACGTCGATAAAGAGCAATATTGTGTTCCGTTTTTACAACACCCACAATCAAGAGTGAAAAGGCGGTAGATAGGTTAATTATACTGCACAATTTATACAAGTCTTGATTAAAAAGTATTAGTTTGAATTGTCCTTTTAATACGATTTGTAACAATAAAGCCGGCAAATTTCAAATCTTTTCACCCTACAATAAAATACAATAAGCATATCCAACGGGGTTACATTTTTTTCTATTGATAACGAAATCTGTGATAAACCTATAGTTATCGCATGAACAATTCCTTGCGTGACCTTGTCATTTCAATGTTTCTTTATTAGAAATGTCAAATACTTGGCCTGTTTTTTGAAATGCTTTAAATAGATTCCCTGTTCGCGCCTATGCGTGATATCTATTTAACTGTTCACTGGTACCTATTAAATAAGTTAGTGCTTATATATACCATAGAGTTTTGTGCAAACATTTGTTTATAACAAATGTACGACATGATCTAGGTAAAGGGCTTCGTGCGTCGTACATTTATTTTAACGAGCTCATTTGTTTGCGATTGCGTATTTTGAAAGAGATGTGTCATGCGATTTCAATTCGTTTTGTTTATAGTGTAGCGGTTGTCGATTTGATTGGGCTAATTCATATTCGTGATTTTGAACGCTTATTGTATCGCAAAATTAAATCGTCAATAGGTGAAATTGTGTAGATATATATGTTTATACCCTTAATAGAATTTACAATTGTAAAATTACAAATTTTTAAATTCATGTTAACAATCTCCCACAAACGTACTAGCGACTACACTGTTCTCCGTGTGGAGCGTTCAAACATTACCTTCAATAACGAAAAATCGTTTTGTAAAACACATATAACCTTTCAAAGCTGCATATCGATAGTGGCGTGAAACGTTCGCTATTTTTCCCGGGAGTGCGATCTACGTGGCATAAAGGTGAGTGCTCACTATTGCTGTTAGCGGCTTGCCGGCTTTATTGTTACAAATCGTATTAAAAGGGTAGCTGTATTCAACGCACACGACGGTTTTCTGTAAAGTTTATATTTTTTTCAGTTTCATTCAAATCTTTTCACCTTACAATGAAATAAAATAAGCATATCCAACAGGGTTACATTTTTTCTATTGGTAACGAAATCTGTGATACATTGTTATCGCATCAATAATTCCTTGCGTGACTGGCTGTAAATATTATTACTGTGAACTCCCTAATAAATTAATACTTTTCTACAACAGGGTCTATGAAGCTACGTGAAATAAATTTGGAAGCTTTTCATCGTTCCATAAAATACTCATAACCTTTCAAAAGCCGTGTATCGATATTGACATGAAAATGTGTGCAATTTTTCCCGAGAGTGAAATCAGAGTGTAGTATTGAGGCGAGCGCTCAGTGTTGTGCTACTATACTAACACGGCAGTTTTATTGCTACGAGCTATGAAAAGGGTTTGCCGTATACGAATTTATGTATTTGACGTTTTGTTTCATACTTTTATATAGGTACTGCACTTTTAAAGTTAAACTTTTGTACAATATTTACACGTAGCAAAGTCATTTGGGTCGATTTGTTGCTTTGCTCTAAAAATACAAAACTTTGTCAGCTGTATTGCTAATTCTTCTTAATGCTTTTGAGTAGCCAAATCAAATGTCGTAACACTGCGCCATTAGTATCTATACAGATAAGTTGCAAGCATAATTTGAGTGTATCTGTTTATCTCACACTTCATAACGAGACACGATTCTTCAATCACTGCTTCTTGGCAATAGAAATCGACGCTGCGGTGCAGTTCGTTAATTTATTTTTGAAGAAAACCTTTACTTTTCTTTTATTCATTCAATTTTAAATTTCTCCCACTCAAAAATGTGAAAAATGTTGTAACGTCGCTTTCCTTGTACGTGAAGTAAACAATTGTTAAAGATTTGCTAATTCGTGCACGTGTAAATTTAGTTCAAAACTTAATACGCTATTTATTACTATTACTGGTAAGTAATAGTAATTAAAAGCTAAATAGGTTAGCCGCGGTAGGATTAGGTAGGCCAAAATATTTAGCTCGCTGATAGTAAAGAGTCATACGTTAATTGTACAGTAATATACACAGAGGCTAAAACCTGAAGCGCTACAGCGTTATTCAATATGGTTCGCATAGAGCCGGCTGCGGTTTGCTGCTACCCGGCCAACAAATTCACAAAAGGGTTTCGGGAGAAAATTTCGATGACAAAGCAACGATGCGTGCGCCGCAGTGAACGTAAAACACGTTAATCGATCGTACGATCATGTTACTCGAAAACCTCGGTTTTGACAGAGCTAAATTGTCGTATAGAATATTTATTGGTATTAGTAAAATGGTCATTTTAATTAAAATATGGTAACAATTGCATTTTTATAATGAAAATGTGGTGAGTTTTAATTCAGCTTAAATTAATGTTATTTGGGAGAAAGTAGTCTTTTTTTAGCTCAACGATGGACCTCTTTACCAATAAAGTTGTAGGCAAATTTATATTGTAAATTAAATTCACTTTTCGATTTATATTGCAAATTAAATGCAGTTTTCGATCCAAAGGTAGGCACATAAATTAGAAGGATATGTTCGAATTGGACAATCTGAACATTTTTGAATAGTGCTCTCAATACACTTATTATTTGTTGGCGCTTCATCTTTGTAAACGCTGGCATTGACGCATCCACTTGTCACACCGGACACTGGCAGCGCCCGCTCGCGCGTGCACAAAGGAATGGACGGTAAGTAACACTGGCTCGAATACGTGAGAACATGACCTCCGTATTGTGTGTCCACAACTCGCTACTGGGTATGTTGCTGCCTGTTATAGGTTATGTCCATTCACAAACTAATAGTTTTTATTGTGTTACGCACGTGTCTCTGCGCGGCTTTTTAATTGGTGTATGGTGAGGCTAGTTAACTTGATTTAGACTATTTAAGTAGTATTTATCTAAAATCATTAATAATCAAAAAGCACAGGTTCCAAGCTCTCAAGTTCAGGTTGCCTGACTGCTAGATAAAAGTATTGAGATATAAGTTCGCAATTTTTTATATATAGTTTCAAACAAAGTAGCGATTGTGTATATGACATCATTCTATAAGTCTAATGCCTAGATATGTACCGCCCATAATCGTTGCCCATAATCGTTGCGGTATAACATATGCTTAATTGTAATGTCTTATGCCCGGTCCAGCTTGAAATGTGCGCGTTGCTAAGTTCGACGCATAGCTTGCAATTCGATACTACGACAGAGTCAACGTTACGTCGATTAGTATAAAATGCTCTACTTTATTTTACCACTGCTGGACATAGATATCCTCTAATCCATCTGCATCCAGCTGTTTACTTAAATACGTCTGACCAATTGGTAGGAGGGCCACACTTTCTTGACTGTCCACTTGATAGTAATTCATGCGATGAATTCGTAACTGTGCCTTTATAATAACTTTCTCATGTAATATCCATAACGTGTAGCGCACGGCTCGACCCACACGCGCTTCGCTATACAAACTCAACCGTTAACTGTTGTAATTACCGCTTTTGTCTTTGCCGCCGAAAATGATATGCTCTTTGTGCTCGCCTCTCGTGCACTGACGCAGGCTCTATTAACGTCGACACTGTTTCGCGTGTGTAAGTGTGATATACGTAGGTCGAAGAACACTCATTAAAAATTACCATATATATATCTCTAACATTCGCCACGTAAGCGTATTAATAATATTGACAATGAAACAAGTATTTTCTATTTGTATTTCTTACCACCTACCTATGGTTAAATTATCCGCGTCAATTTTTAAGTTTTAGGAATTGTATGAAGTGATCAATAATATTTGTTGTTTCAGTAGGTACAGTAGAAAATGCTTATGAAATTGAAATTTTCAAACTCGTTAGTTAAGTGATAATACTTTATGTACTCCACGTTCCACAAGTTATTTCGAAAGAGTACTGAACGAAACAGCCGTGTAACTTTGATTTTTGTATAGAATCGATCACGGGCGTAGATTACTCAGACAGAAATTGGTAGGAGCAAAAACAAAATGTCGAGGGGAAGGGCAAGTGAAACTCGGCGAGCTATTTATCTTAAACTTATTGGAATAGCGCGGCGTTTTCGACGTTTTTCTCTTACGTTCGTATATACTTTGAAGTGGTTTTCGTTTTATTTTCGTTTCAAAAACAATGATTACCGCGTTGTCTGGCGAGTTTCACGCGAGCGGGATGCTATGATCGTTTTGCATGGAACGAGGTGAAACCATCAATTTGCGCCGCGCCAGAGGTGAGGCAAGTGGGTCTCGCTAAAGAGGCGAAGTGAGTGAAGTGAGGCTCGCTTGTGATGTTGCATTACCTACACTTTGCGCTGCTTTGTAACGGCTGCGGCCCGTGATTTACACTCGTGTTCGATTCCCCGAACAGGCGTTCCTTGTTCAATCTGAGCTGCTCTAACATTACCCACTGCCTAATGCAAACTGTTTATTTTTGTTTCTTTTGAAACATCTTTCAATTTCACGTGTAATTAATTATCTAGTGCGCAATAAATAGGTATTTTTTTTTAATTATTTTACTGTAATACATTTTTTTCTGCCTCTTTACCTATATTAACTCCCAGCCACGTTAATTTCTAGAGAAAATAATGAAATTAATGGTATTCAAATTGTTTTTTTTTTCCTATCTTTGTACGTAAGTTTAACGTGAATATTTTACGGTTACATGTTATTGTTCATGTGAAGTGGAAACCGAAGTAAGCTCAGTAATCAATTCAAGTTGTGTTCATTGTTTTCTCGGAGGAGGAAGGGAAGGGCTTGAATACGTCGATATCGGCCATAACGGCGAGGCGTTCGGGCCCCCGATGTAAGACTTTATCGGATCCTGTGACTGTTACTAGCAGTTTATGTGCTCCCAGTATGGGCATTCCTGCTTCCTCTAATGTTTACCTCGTGTTCACTTCCTTACTCGCCAATGAAACAGCAGTAATACTATCTGCTATATTTGTACCCGATACGCTATCACGGCAGCGCTCTGTGCACTCAGCTGTATTCACTATTTGCCATTCGTATTGTTGCCATTGCCATCATTGTTTATGTTTCGTTTACATGTAAAGTTCTTAAACCGAAATTTGTTCGCAGATTCATGGTTGATATAAAGTAAATATGTTATACATAGAATATATTTTTAATATGAAGCATTTATTACTCTCTACTTGAAAAGTTCTATCGAGACGTTTAAGCATTATAACCATGCGTAGCAGTGGCTGAATTTTAAATTCAAATGCTTAGTAGTTATAAATTCAAGGTGTTACTCAAGGTGCTAATAACGACACTTCGAGAATTCTGGTAATGTTATCGTACTAAAGACTACTAGGAACTAGAGAGCTGTTAATTTTGTGACTGGAACGGCGATAATCCATAATAATTTGTTGAGATAACAGGTCTGGCGGCGAGCAGTCGGCGGCGGGCGCGGGCGGCGGCCGGCGCGTCGCTTGTAATGAGCAGCATCTGCGAATCAATGAAGCTGCGCATTTTATTAAGCGCCGCGATAAATTTGCATCGTCAAACAGCGGCCGCGGCACCGAGGCACGTTCGGCAAATAGAATAAATACAAAGTCCTCGCCGCCGCCCCCGCGCCGCCCGCCCGTTCCTATAACAAACACAATTTGTCCCCTACATTAGGTGCTACCATTACGGTGAATGGTGGTACCGTGGTTAGGAGATAACTACCATACAAGACCCATTTGTAGTTCATCTAATTGCAAATTGCCAATGCACTAAGTACATATTTTACATTATAGATATATGTATGTAGTTGTGTTGTGTGATTTTTCTCGAATAGGTAATACCTATTCAAATAAGAATTGGGTACTCCAACAGTAGACTTTCATTCGTAATTCTTATCAGGCAATTGAACGTATTTTTGTATAAGTGCATTAATGAAAATAGCTCTTTGTATTGTTCATACTTAATGGTAAAACTCACCGCTAACGTTAGTTATACATACATCTATGTCCGTAACGTGACACAAATGACGTATAACAAATAACCGTAAAACAAGTTATACATTTAATTATTCTGGTGACATGGTAATTTCTTGATGCTGTACGTGCATAGCTGATTCTCGCGTGCTCAAACTGGCTGCGCGGCGGTGGCGGCCCAGCACGAGTCCGTCAACACTGCGCTGACGACGGTTTATATTGGAGTACTGCGATCATTTACCACACGCGTCTTATCCATTAATGTAGAATTTGTCGTCATAAAAGTATTCATAATACCTGTACACAGCGATGCGTTGACTATAAATCTAGCTGAAAATGCTTCGTAAGTATAAACTTCTCTACATCGAGGCCGCAAAGAATCGGGGGATTCTAAAAACAGCGGACCACTGGTAATGGCGATGTTTGCAGGATGTCTTAAGTTCCCCTGTGGACGTTACTGCCCTGATATAAATGAACTTTGTCATAAAATTGTATTCTATGTCACATCGTCTGTCTCAACTGTATTATAGACATTTTATCAGAAAACTGGATGAGGCATAAAGCAAATCTTATTTCGTTTCAGCTCGTCGTTAAATATAAGCTCGTTGGTAAGGTAATACGCAGTTAGAAAGGGCCTTGTAAAGGCTTGACAAAGTGATTAGCCGGCGGCGGCGCAGCTCAGAAGGAGCTAACTCACCATTACCGGCGTCGTTTTTAAGATAATTGCGGACATCACCCAACACTCGCGTTGTGCGGGTCAGTAGCCCGTGTAAAACTTGATGATGACTTTGTCTCGACTAAAAGAATCTCGCAGTCGTGGAAAAACTTGCTGTAGCGCTGCTTTTGTAATAAATATATTCATTTGTACTAAAACTGCGCGGAAATAATCTTCTTCTATTTATAAGTGTGCGTTACCTACTTCACGTAGGCGTGACACAATGGCCAAGTAACTAATAGTTTCCTTTCGAATCACAGGGCATTGAATGTGTACCTTTATAACTAATTTCTGTGTACACCTTATACATGTATATGTGCACATGTGTATATGTAAATACATGTGAGCGTAAATACATGTGAGCGTACGAGGTATATCGAACGGAATACTGTCAGATTTAGAAAAGATGATAGGATATATAGTATTGGGAACGGGACGAGCGATGAACTCGGAACGGGTTTGTCTGATCCGAATCTGCTGAGTTCAATAAGCTGGGCTTAAAATCGATCTTCGATTCGGCGATTACGGAGGCTGGCGTTGACGGATGTCAGCTTAACTTGTCTGTCACCGACCAGCAGAGATACCCACCACATTAATCTCTATTCCCCGAGAGCAACACGTGGATTTACACATCAACGAAAGTAATTTATATGCAAATCACTTCAACTTTGATGAAATCGTGACTCTAATACGCCTGACATAGTTCAAACCTTAAAAGCTTGTGATTAGGGTACGGTATCAAAGCCAAAGGAGAGTAGGTGCTCGGATATAAGACTACGTGCATATTATAATTATTGACACGTCTAGTTAATGTTTATTAACAGTTCCTATACCTAATAATTATACATTCAACGCAAGTGTACAAATATAATATATTGTATATATGCAAATTAAACGTATTTATTATTTTAACGACACACAAACGAACATAAAATTCGTTAATCTCGTTGATTCGTGATAAACTAAATTGTTTTAGTATATGATGTGCAGAACATTCAATGCGTACTGTATATTTTGAAGTGATCACTTAAAATTATTATTTCAGTAAAAGCAATGTCGCCTGTCAAAAGACAAAGGTCTCAGTGTTGTCCGAGCGCGG
>DWME01001653.1:0-23848 GCA_018244795.1 Parelbella ahira ahira
CTTCGTCAACCGAGGTGTATTAATTGAATTATCAAATAACACAGAATAAAATATGGTGTTGTTTAATAAAACCTGTGGTTCTTAGTATTCTATGATACCTACAAATATTTTTAATAGTTCTTTTCAAAATCCTACCACTACATTCGTTACAAATTGCTTAGGAGCATTTGTTTTGGTTTATGACGTTTGGTTTGTACCTACTTTTGGTCGACCATCATATTATACTAACATAATGTGATAAATAAAACATACTTGCGTCCAAGTAAAGTCAATGTCTAGATAAACTATACTAAGCAAACATGTCGCCGGAGATTGAATACGTCGAGACAATTTAAATTGTACGAAACTGAATCAGCTCGCACATTTTTACAACGCCTCTTGCCTCTTTCCTATAACAGCAAATCTTCTCATGAGATAGTATTATGGATACAACTTTGAGCGTGTTAAAAAGCTTATTTTGATACTTATGAAAACGGGTGTTGAATTGTAAAAAAATCTTTATTGTAAGATAAGTTAACTATTGAAGTTAATCCTTTGTTGTTCTTGTAATTAATATTATATCTCCAAGCCAGGCCTTTACGTGGTGGATAGAGAGCACCGACTGCCAACTATCTCCATTCTCTACCATGCTTCTTCAACTATACTATTTTTTTCTTCCAATTTCAATTATTCTATATCAAGTTCAAAATTGAATAGGGATTTTTTTTCACTTTCTAAGTCTTCTAAGCGAAGTGTAAGTGTAGTATATCGCCAATCAAAGCAGCTAAAACACAAATCTACTCGAGTATTAAAACAGACGTGGCATGTCCACATGGCTCTCCACTGGATACTTATTTCCACGCTTGTTTCGCACGAGACAGTTGGAAATTGAAAATAAAACCAAGAGAACTCAGCGATATCACTCAACTTGTTATAACTTGTACCTACATCATGAATATTTAGATTGCACGCGACGTTTGCGTATACTTACGTACATACAGCTTATTTATATATACGTAACTTTACTTTTAACGTAGGAAGGCCTCCAGCTAAGTGAAGTGACGGTACACGCAGTGGCTGGCAGCGGTTGTATTCGAAGAGCTGAAGATCGAGCTCAGTGGCGTGCCATTGGAGAGGCCTATCTGCGGCAGTGGACAATGACGGGCTGACAGTGTATGTGTGTGTATACCACTGCAACTTCGCTGAGGTAAAATTCACTTTACATTTGCAATAATTACTTTTTTGTTAGGATGTATTATATTATATTATTAAATTAGGGATGCGTTTTCGTCCTTCTGAGATTCCCAACACGTATCTACTTCTGGTCCTTAAGCGATTATCCCCTTTTTATGTCCAAAACAACAGTTGATGCAACGGAAAAGAAAAAACTTAACAGGGAACGCTACTTATGAGAACATAACGTTCATTAAAAGGAAAAAGTATCTTTTCGCACAGTTGAAAACGTTGTGAAACATTGCCTTTTTCTATGACAAGTAATAGAATTGATTTTCAAACTTCGATGTTCTTACGGTCGCAATCTCATTTGTTTTGAGTTTCTCTGGTTGCAGGATTGATCTATTTACTCTAATTTACGTACGACTTATAGGACTTATCTATAAGAATACAGTACTTATTTGATGCTCTGGTTTCGACAGTAAGACAAACTGACACGCAACGGTGACGTACTGCACTATTCGACACGCAACGGTGACATATTACATTATTATCAGAGTAAAATACATTTAAAATATATAAAACAAAATAGCATCTAGATTTATAGAACAATTGTATTGTATCTAATAATATCGTGTTGCTATCTATTCTCTCAGTTCATAGCTCTGTAGTCTCTAGCACTAATTGTAGTTCCCATTTCACCGGCAAGAGGTCCAATCTTGCAATTAGGCAAATTGACTACAAAGTTTAATTACACTGAAGTGGGCACTTCATAATGCTTTCTTGGCGTTTCACTTTTTGTTTTCCTTGTTCTAGGCATGCGGGCTATCTGAAGTTCAATGATCGCTGATAGTGGTCCTTGTAGCCTATGAATAACTGCATTCAAGTTTATTGAGACTTATATTGGTGCCAATATTCATGTAAGATTCACTGGAAGGGATTGGCATGACATATTGAAGACCTTCTATGTTAGATACTTTGTGAGGTTTAATAGAAATAATTTTATATATAAAATATAATGATTTACTTGTGAACACACGCTGTTATCGCTTTTGTGACAAACTTGTAAACAAAAGTCTTATTACCGAAACAAAAATGGATTTGATTGTGTTGCGTATCGGTGCATCGGATTTGCTAAGCCTGACGATTGATCATTTCATAGCTCTATTCTAGCACACTGAATTATGTTTCGTACCTACATTTTGTTAAAAAATATCGGAAATCTTTCGCTTACAAGGAATTGTTCGTATCTTATTCTAACTGGTTTCATGCGACAGTGGAACCTAAAGGACTTGTTGTATGTTGTTTTGTGTGCTATTTGATTCTACCTTGTCAGGTAAACTCAAATAGCATTCAACAAACACAGCAAACACAGCAAATACAGCAAAAGCTCTCGCTGTGTGGCTACAACTGAATGAATCCGGAAATAAAAGGAGTGTAGTGAGCCACACTATTTTAGGATAAAGTGTGATGCAATTTATTGGTCCTAAACTCCTCCACAAATTTTGATGATTGATTGTATTAAAAACAGGACCGATCACTTGATGTGTTCACCAAAAACATTAGAATGTCACTAACGGGGATGATGAATCGGTGAATAACTAAGCCGATAATAGCTTGACCCTATTTAACATTTCTTTAGATACGTACCTACATTTACAACGTAACACCATGCCTGTAATCCCCGGAGGGGTAGGCAGAGGAGTGCAGTACACACCCACGATCCACCAGTTACGTTTAAGTCCTATGGAATAGGTGGTGAGCCTATTGCCACACGCCGCGCCCTGATCCAGACTCCAAGTCACTACTAGAAATTCTAAATAAGAAAAATACAAATATAACACCCGACCCTGGATTTGAACTCAGGACCTCCCGATCGGCAGTCGCGCTTGCAACCGCTCGAGGCAGTCGAACATTTACAACGTACATGCGAATGTCAAAAGTTGTGAGCTAAACGCTCTAGACATGTTAAATTTTTTAACAAAGTTCAATAAAGCTTCTGATACCAACTAATTCTTATCTGACAGCGTGATATTCTATAATTATTAACCGATCTCTAAGAAGATATCCGTGACCAATAATGTATGGTAAAAGAATTGACAGTGAAGAACAACAGAGTAATACACAATGAAAATAATGCTTAAAAAGATCCATTCTCGCTTCTCTCTCACCTCAACCAATGGAACGATTAAACAAGACACGCAAGGAACAATAGGACGAGAACAGCACAACGTAGTATACTTGTTCTTGACACGTATTGTATGACGGCAGCTTATCCACCGTACGCTTATAGCATCTCGGCAAAAATGTCGAAAACAGTGGATTTTTTAAAGATAAACATAAAAAGATGGCTCTCAGTTGCTTATGATTTCGTTATGTATATCACTTTGTAGATTTAAAAAAAAACTACTAGGCCGTAATGTCAGGATAATTCAAAAAAGCATTCGTTACAGATCAAACATTCACATTCAAATTTGTTTGAAAAGTTTTTTACACGTCAGCAACGCCCTGTGAAAGACTATAGTGCTTCCATCTAGATAATACTTGAAAATTGGACGAACGAGCTCTCATTCGTTGATTAACAATACTTTGCTACTACCCACATTTAAAAGTGAGCATTTTAAAGCATTTGATACGCTTCTAAAGAATCTGCTGGTTTTATATAAACCGAGCTCATATGGTTCGGGAGTAACCACGGAGTGGAAGGTTTATTCCGGTGCAGAACCTCAATCCTACCCCTCCCCCTCTCCCATAATTCCAAGCGGAACCACTAGGACTAACAGCATCCTAACATTTAGAAAAACAAACTGCGGGAATTAAGTTATGTCCACTTTGTAGTACAGTTAAAATAAGTATGTTTGAATATTATAGGTATGTAATAATACATAGAAACCCTACATCTACATATTTATTATACATAGAGTAATATTTGAATATCTCATATTTAAAATCGCAACGTCTAATAAATGTCCTTTATTGTCGCTTGCGGACGACGGACGTACACCGCTGGCCAATTAGTTTACCATATACAAAAATGTTTTTAATTCATTACAGTAATGGAGGATTTTATACATAACATTTTAAATTTACAATATTTTTGCACTTAATTAAACCGTTTTGTCTGCTGTTATTTTAGGTGTTCTATTTTTGTACTAGACATTTTGAGACGTAAATACATATTTGATATACGACATACTAAAATTCATATAAATACAATTATTATTTCTACGACTCAGTAAGAATATCACTTATTTTTACGTAGGCGTGCTATTCGCATAACCTATATGAACATATTACACGACGACATGACTTAAACTTGTACATCGATATGTTTTCTGCGTTTTTCTTTCTATTTTATCGTAGTTAATGTTAAAAAAAAACAACTTTTAAGAATGTATTTCGCATTTTATTACGTTATTATCAAGCTTGTAGTTTTCAATATATTATTTTCATGTTTTCTTTGAACAAAATGTGCGTTTATAATTAATGATCAATCTTATGAACATGCATGCATGTTCATGCATCAATGTTCATGTATGACAGGAGGGCATTACACTTTTTTATGCAAGACTAGCACACGTGAACAATAAACGTCGGTCGCAGAGTTTTCTCGATCGTAGCCGCTTAAAGTGCTATTTATTAGCATGATATTTTATTAATATCGTTACGGTAGCGTCCCTGGTATTTCTAGCATGACTGAATATCATCGGAGGTATTTTCATTACAACGATGTAGTTTTTTTTTTTGTAAAACAATTGCTAGGTAATTAAGTATGATATTTATTGTAACTGCCCCGGTGATCAGTATTTGTGAGCGCGACTGGTAATCGAGAGGGCCTGGGTTCGATTTCCTGTTTGGGCACTATTCGATTTTTCTAACTTATAATTTCTAGTCAGTCTAGTCTAATCTAGCTATAGGCTCCCCATATATTCCATAACGGGATATATAAAACAACAGGTGGATCGTAGGAGTGTATTACACTCCTCTACCTACCCCTTCGGGACATAAAAGCGTGAAAATAAAAAAAAACATCATAAACATCAATCGACTTGTACGGGTTTAAAATGGATCTTATCTCAGAGTGAGAAGGTATGGCCATAACCTTCTCAAACTGAGACTTCTCACTTTTCACTCAGACTATTGTCTGTCACGCTAACCAATTGTGTGTTGACGGCTGACTTCACACGTCTTATAAAACGTTATGTAGAACTCTACGCGTTGCATCTGTCCTCACGATTCTTCCCTTTATCATCACACCAAATGCTATTTAATTTTAAAACGCATATTTTTACGAATTTGCTCTGGCAGGATTTAAACACATGACTGGAAGGTTGTACTTTAAACCTATTACTGCTTTTCAGTAGGGTTAATTGAAATACCGGAACTCGTATTACCGGATATCTAAACAAAACAATTACGAAGCGACTATCACCGTATCATACTTCTAGTTCGCTATCTACACGAGAATTGGAAAGCGGAAAAATTTCTGCGCTATTTTCAACGCAAACGGGCGTTTGTTTCTAAAATGGATAATATTAAACGAGAGGATAATGAAGTGGTCGATCTAAAGATAATCTGTAGTCAATGTGGGGTGGTTCTCTGGGCGGAATGGATTAGGTGGCTACCTTATTGGACAAACTAGCGATTTTGTGAATATAATTTACTAATTTAATAATGTGATATTAATCTATAAGTGATTTAATAATGTCATAACGTAATATCGCGACTTTGGTCAATGAAGTGATCGGCAGAGGAGTGTAGTATACTATCACGTTTGACCATTACATTTACGTCCCACCATGGAACAGGTGGTGGAGGCTATTGCATTTTTTGATTTACATATTTTTTACAATATCATCCATAAGGTCAATTACCTTTTCGGACAGGGCGCGAAGACGCTCGTTGGGGGAGGCCATGTCCAGCAGTGAACTGTGATAGACTGATAACCAACTGACTGACTAACCTTTTATTTCAACCATTTCTGTCTACTCTTATTACTTAATACTTTAATGCGTGTCACTCTAAACACACACTATTGTGCCAATAGTATACTGCTTGCTTTTATCACGAATTTAATATTTAGTCGAAATAATCAGAGCACATTTTGTGTTGCTTCGTGGTATATTAGTATGACAGTTTAAATGATAAAAAATTGCTTGTAAATTAAAAAGAAGATAAAAGGTACCCGAGAAGATTCATATATTTGACTAGAGCTAGAATCTGTAGCTATATTGCTCGCACGAGATACCATTTTGAAACCAATTTGTAACTTGAGACAATTATGTTTACAACTTTGATTGAAAATTGATTGATTTTGATTGAAGATATTGGAAGATTATTGTACATGGATAACAGAGGCGAACTTTTTAGTGATTCTCCCGAATCAGAACCAAAGCTTCTTTGACTAGCTTTAAATAGCGCAGATCCTTCTTACTCATATTGGAACACTTGTAACTAATTAGTGCATAAATGTATGTTACCAGTGTTATTTTTATAGTCCCATTAACACTATCTACTTTTCAATACTGACTATTCTTTTCTTATTTCTTACTGTCGTTTTTCTTGCTACTTTGTCGAAAAATTCATGAATAAAACGTGGTTAAATAAAGGCATTTACTAGTACTAGGAATTTCATTAGCATTCTACAGCATATGTTTGTTCTGCTCCGCTCAAATAATATTCTAAGACATTTTAAAAATAGGATTATAAGAAACAAAATTTGACACAACATTTTAAAAATAGGATTATAAGAAACAAAATTTGACACATTAGTAAACCACAAAATTCTTTGATAACGGAGCGTCATCCCTTGGTGTTTCGACAATCTTCAAAAGTTATCGCTACAAGGATCGCTATCGCTCATGTAACATACCCTCCCGTGAACACGCTCAGCGACCGGTAAAACAAGAGGCCCCATTGTCAAGTCTTGTATCTAGAGACAGCAATATACAATCTTAACCCAACAAATTCTACATCGAAAAATCACCTTTACCACATAGCAACAAGGATCACAACAACTGCTTTTAGAATATTTGTCGCTGATATAACACACAAAGTTGAAGCCAACAGTTTGGTTAAGGGAAAGTGAATTTTATGTGAACACAATACAGTTGTTGTTCATAATATTTGTGTGTTTGCTCGTGCAGTCAGACACGACGGTTAAGTACTCAATGTCCCTTTATCTTAGATTAAAAAAGGGGGTTTTCCACTCGAGTACTAGGGTTGTTCGTTAGAACAGGTGCTGAGACGCTTGAGGTGTATTCACATAGATGTGGTGACGGAAACAATGCCTGCACTCAATTACAAGTTCTTTACAGAACTTATTTAGGGTGTCAAATTTCTTTGTGTCTTAAAGCTTTTTGAAGAACCATTGAGTTGGGGTTGGACCTCCGAGATCTTACTTCTAGTGTGTATAGAGAGTCTTCGGTTAACTATGGGGGCAGACAAATCTGGGAGGCTTTGAATTTTATATAATGCCTTAGGTTATGGAGCGTGACTTCATCAAAATCTATTGTACGATAGACTGTGAGGTCCGTGCTAGATTTGGTTTGTTTACTTTATGTACTTTTAGAATATAGAACTGAAAACTTTAAACTGAAATTTTATTTAAATTTTGTTCACTTTTAATATAATAAATGAAAGCATATAGGTATTTAATGTGAGTACAGGTAATTACATAGTTAAATTCAAGATTAGGTAGCAAACTTGCGTATAAAGGCTTTTTTATTATAATTCTTATATACTATAAGCAATTATTTAAGGAACACATACATATAAGCTTGCCCGGTATATGACAATAGGCTCATCATCTATCCCATAGGACGTAAACGTAACTGGTGAAACGCGGGGGTGTACGACATACCTCTGCCTACCGCATCGGGGATTACGGGCGTGAAATTATACTTTTAATTCATAAATTGTTCATCCAAAACAATGAAGTATGATCTATTATAAGGTGGTATATTCTTATACGCAATTATAAATGATATCTTGTTGTAAATAATATATTACTCAAATATAATAATACATAATATAATAATAGGTACATCAGTGAATCCCCGAACGCTCATGATTTAGGAATGATATCACTTCCCGTCGCACGAACAACAGGAATCTTGGTAGCGATAGCAAAAAACATGGTATGTATAATAACAAACACAATTCGAAGTCTTCTTATTTTTGCGACGAATGAAATAAACAGAAATATTTCAGTTTCTTTTTTCGTTTTCGTTTTTTTTACAGTATTTATTTTCAATGTCAATCTATTTTCAGAGTACTCTAAAAATGATATGGATGTTAAAATTTTGTAAATATGTAATATATTATAAATAAGTACCATAAATCCCTTTTAACAATATAATAATAACAATATAATAATAACAATATAATAATTAGTTATAAGTAACTTTTCATCTAATATGTAAACCGTATATACAACATACCTACGGGGAAGTACCACGCAGTGCTTTGCAGTAGCAATAGTGTTGTTCAGTATTTCGTTCATCGATATCTTTTAATTAGAGATTTGATATAACAATAGACCTTGTGATCACCGATGATTCTCTAGCCTCTGAGTATATTTTTCTGAAATATAGTCCGAGGCTATAGTTCTTTCTGATTCAGAAAAGAATTGAGTCAAAGTAAAAACTAAATCATTGTTTGTCGCAGACAATTTTCTTAAAGAAAACTTGAAACTTTTAAAGATAATTATTACTATTGATACTACAAACGACCCCATGCTCTGTGATATCTATTTTGTTTTAAGCTAATCAAATTTGGTAATGCAAATAATTTAATAATAAAATAGATCAAAAAAGAATTATATAAGCGCGATGAACTTTTTAAAATGTAATTCACATTATAGAAAACGATAAAAAAGTAATTATAGAGAAAATACAAAAAGTCGCAAATTGCAAAGAAATCATTTTCTACAATAACAACAAGTACGTAATTATTAAAGCTTAGTTTGGTGACCCCCGCATTGTTGATTTTGAAACGTCTGATAACTATTTATTAACAAGTTATAAAACTCTTTTAGGGGCAAACGTATCTTAAAATATGATTCCCTGGTAATTGCACTTGGTTACGTTGTTTGCTGATATACAGTGTCTGAATGCGGAATCTGCAAAATAACTGAAGGTTATCAAAATAAGTAAAAAATAACTGTGTAAAACGAATTGATATTAAATTTTAATTTGTATTACAAATAAGAAGCCTGATTAGATTCTTGCCAAAATATTATGAGACATTAGTACAATTAATAAGGACATCATTATCGATAATTAATTTAACATACGACCATCACATCATTATAACCTCCGACTATAAAAACGATGTATCCCTCGCACTTGCATTCATTTGATTTGGAGGATACTACAAGTCAAGTAAAGCCTTGTTCTTCTGTTTTACCAATTTCATTCAATAAAGTAACAACACCAGTTCCGACAAAAAGCTCCTGTAATAAACGACGATGAATCACAATATTTCGGGGACCAAAGAGTTTGGTGATATTGCACTGCACGCTGAAGCGTTTGTTGACAACTACATTTCGAAACCGGACAAGTTCAACCCTAACGCGCCGCAATATAGCGCTGCAGGCGGTAGTGTTGCAGTTGAACACGCGTGAGTAAACAAACAATAATATTTAAATATCGAAGTTTTTGTGAGCAAAACATTCATGTCTGTATAATGGAGTCTTTTTTTGGTTCTAAAAGTAGTGGGTTTGCTTAGCTTGTATGCTCAGTGGTTGGTGAAACTGTTTGTTGAGTCGGGAGTCCCAGCTTCGTTCTTGATTTGTACTAAATACGAGTATTCAGTCTGTAAAAACTATATGTGTTGTCTAAGTGCGTGAAAGTTACAACATATTTATTATTTTTGACATTAATTATCTTGGTTAAGTCCAACTTAAAAAAAATTAATGCTTAACTGAACATTCAGTATTAATTAATGAACATTTAATAATTTAATTAATTAACATTTAGTATGTATTATATATTATATTCACTTTTCACTTGTTGCCTGCAAACGGTTCACCGGAAGTGGGCGTAAACCAATTACTCTACGTGATAACAAATTACATCGGTTAAGATATGAATAGTGGAAGGCCCTTTAGGTCTATTTGAATTGGATCTGGACGTGGTCGACAAAATTTGTGTATAATGACGACAATTTGGGTCAGCTGGTTAAAATATCCTGTGCGGTATAAACATTTAAATAGAATTCCTGTTAATAATTATCTAATCAACAAAAGATTAGGTCCAGCATTTCTTGACTTTCTGACAGATCGCTGACTGTCAGGTCAAAAAATCACAAATTAAAATGTTCTGCCTCTTTTCCAGTGCTGGCCATGCAGCTAGCTTGAGCGCCCAGCATTTACCAAGTTTCGGTAAAAATGTGACTGCTGCTGCTACGGTCAATCTCTTGCAAACTGAAAACCATCGGGTGGACGCCAACGCATTCACCACCCACAACATGCCGAAAGGACCAATGCCCTCTTTCAAGACCCACGGCGGTGGGATTGACTATCAGTTCAGGTAGTTGTTGTAGATATTTATCACATATTTCTGTTAATAAAAAAACATAGGCTCGCGTCTGTATGTCATTATAGAGGTAGGCAGAATGGTGTTGTGCACTCCAAAGATTCAACGGTTATGTAATAGACGCCATGGAATAAGCGAAGTGTACAGCCATACTAATTACCAATATACATAGATTCCGAGCTACTGTTTGAAATTCCAGTATAGAAAAATCCAATAAAATTTGGTCCGACTCGGGGATTGACCCAGGATCACAGAGATAGGAAGAAAGAAATATTTACTTCATAACATATAACCAACAACATCACAAGCAACAAAGCTTACAATGTATGATATAGTTGTATACATCTGCACCTATTCTATGAATACATAAATATCTATATGTTTCAATTTAGACATGTTAACGTCCCGTAGAATAGGTGGCGAGTCGATTGCCATACATCGAGAACAAATCCATACTCTGAGTCAGTATTAGATATTCTAAAATAGAAAAATCTAATAGTACACGATCCGGGATTTGAACCTACCGATCGCATTCGCGCTCTCAACCACTTGATCAACGAGGCAGTAAATGTAATACATGATTATATTATAATATAAAACATGATTAAATTAGTAAAATATTTTTAGAATCATTTCGGTAATTGCATTGATTGTTGGTACTCTTTGTGACCGGAGAATCATACGCTTTCCTGAAAACCTTATTCATAGTTTGTTACTGTTCACATTTCTCAACATGCCTTACCTACAAATAAAATTCTTGACACTATTTGTGTTTTCAATATTATTACTATTTTTTTTTCTATTTTATTTCAGAGACGTCGTGAACGCAAGTGCGGCAATGACTCACACACCCGCTTTCAATCATACCAACTACTCTTTGTCCAGTGGAGTCAACCTCCACCAGACTCCTTCATCCTCAATCAATCTGAACGTAGGAACGAACAGGACAGACACTCAATTCGGCAGAGGCAAGTGGGAGAAAAAAGTGTTCCTTGGCTTCAAGAAGACATTTTAATTTTGTAAATTTTCATGATCAAAACTTAGCCTAGCACAGAAAAACCTCGTGGTATACTAACGCCACGTTAAATACTGCCTTTATTTTACACTGTGCATATTTGCGTGGCGTTATTATTGATATTACTCGACTTTATTAATTACATAACCTTGTCGTTATTATCATAACATTCTGTTTCAGCATTTACATATATGATTTTCATTTGTATTTGGCAATAATTTTCCGTTTTATTCTTAATACGTTAAATGGCTATTTTAACGTCACACGGAGTGCAATTCTCTATTTTCTGTTTGAGCAACAATGTCTTTTTAAGTTTTATTACGACTTTTGTTTATACACTTCCGTATAATTTGTTTATACACTTCCGTAAATTATTTGTAATGCGACGTTTAATAGAGCTGGAGAGTATTTGGACTGATGAAAACGTTAACACTGGTACATAGGTAGTGTTCTACCTGCGTTACTATTACGATGTATTTGTATGCAAAACTACTAAAGTAAAGTAATGTTGATATGTCTATGATAATGAGACAATGCCGAAATACTGATAACATAACATCGCGGCGTATAATTGACCGAGTGTTAATTTTAATAACCTGTATACTATATAGAAAAAAATAGAGGCTTTTATATAATCCATAACACATGCTTTTGAATATTAAACATAGAAATAAAATCATTAAATCAAAGAAGTACTTTAATTTTCACTGTTGTATGTTCAGCGGCCTATCCCTAATCGGCGCCGCTCCTAATGGTCCTTGATCTTCCGAATCCAGCTGCTTCCCGATATCTTCTTCATCTAATAGGAGAGCGACCCATGCTCCTTTTGCCGATTTTTCTGTAACATTTTAAATCAAGGATCTTGATGAAACAAAGAAAAAAGTTCTATGTATAATATTAGTTACAGCACCCTTTCAAGTAGAGACGTTCCTTTAATAATCCGTGAAGCATTGTTAACCAATACAGCTGTATATATTGTCAATACGGAGTTCTAAGTGAGCGAGCGCGGTAAGTAATCTCTGGGTAGGAAATGACAGTCGCAGGTGCGCGCTAATAGCTTCTACGCGGGGTGGGACAGTACTGTATAGGGTTGTCGATAGATTGGTTATAGCATTTATTTAAACATCAGTGTTGCAAATTGACATAAATTGTGTTGCTATGCTGTGTTGCTGTTGCTGTTGTTGTTATACTAATGATGTCAGTGAATTCAAGGTTTGTATAGTTTGATCAAAATGTATTTATTAACGAAGATAAACGATTTATACACCGCTTTACGCAATTATTAACATGTACAGAAAATAAAATGGGAAACAGGGCGATTAATAGATTATTTACTAGATTTTATGTTCAGTTACGAGTATGTTACTGTCATCAACATTTTATTTTGTACAGCGTTATGAAAAATGTAAAAGAATACAAGAATATTATAATGCAAAGTAGCTGGTAGCGGTTGGACACGAAAAGCTGAAGTCCGAGCTCAGTGGCGTGCTATCGGAAAGGCTTATAACTACAGGTGAACGGGAGTAGGCTGACTACGACAATTATGATATTAAACATGGAATGCTAACATATTTTATAAATTTGTAAGGAGTTATAAGTACTTCAAAACTTAAAATTCCTATGGTCTTGGTTCATATTTTGTATAGTCTTATGAACCAAGGCATACATACTTAACAAAGCAATATAGAACATTTTAAAGCATATGTTTTGCTTGTCTATCATGTAAAATATTTTACGTTTTAGAAGTATTTTTGGTATTGACGTTATATTAGCGGAATCAGCAAGTAATCCCATGTAGGGCTCGAGGGTCGCAGGTGCGCGGCTCTGTTTTATGGACAGAGAGTGACAGCCAGAGTAGGGTTGTGAGTAAAAAATAAAAAAATATTACCGGGGGCCATTTTTTGCGTTTTTATTTTTAAATACATGTGTCAATAAAATGTACTCACAGGTATTGTTCGCGCTTCCGTTTTATGACAGAGACTGACAGCCAGAACAGGGTTGGCAGTTAAAATATTAACAAACTTTTTTGACAAGATATTTTTGGCAATTTTTTTTCTCACTGTTACGGATAATTTCCCCTGACAAACTAAAAAGCAGACAGGCTTCCGGATTGTAAATTATAACCGTTGTCCATGGATAAGTGTAACATCAGAGGAGTTGCCAATACAATGCTGGCATTTAAGCTCTTTTGATGTTGTTTATTTATAAATACATGAATAAACAAAATGGTTTTTACGGATAAAGCTTTACATAGAATATAAATATTGGTACCGGTTTCAGTGCATTCCAAATAAAGTAGTCAGCTCTTTCATGTGATATTACCAATCACTTTATGACGAAAGAACGTTCAAGGGCAACTGAATATAAACAATACCAACTTTAGGACCTGGTCCCTGAAAACTTTCCTCCTATTCGTATTATGTAAGTTTTGCGAGACAATCGTGGCCGGCTCGCCCACGTGTCTGGGGTCTGGAAAGCCTTAACATTGTTACGTCGCACTTCACAAAAGTCAAATCATCAATAATGGAGTTTCCAAGTAATATTTACTCAAACGGAATATTCGCGAAAGCGATTTATAATTCATACAGCCGGCGGTTACATTTATTGTATTTTGAACTTAATCAAATTAACGGTTATTCAGTATGTTTCATTTGGTATTTTAGCAATTATAAAAGTAAATTTCGCAGCTCAATAACAGATTTCGGATACGTTTTCCCCATTAATGTTTTTAATATAGGTACGTAGGTACATACCTACGTATGTAGTGTATTTTTTATGTAACATAATTTTATAACAAATGTGTGTTGCGTGTGGTTGTATTACATCTGTCTACTTGTGGAGCCATTTCTCTCTTTAGGTACTCTTCTCCTTCCCCCGAATTAGTTTTTAGTTTTTGCTTACAATTAACAATGGTGGTTAAGTGGTTGGTTAATAATTACGTAAACAGAGTATCAAGGTTTTCAATGTGTACAAATAAATTAAATCAGTTTAAAATAACAAGTCTTAATTGGATTTCTTTAATACACACGTCTGAACGGAATACTTACATGCATTTGCTTATACATATATACAAAAGCAAGGGAAAAAATATATCAGTGTTGCTATGTTATTACAAAAAAAACTTGTTTTTCAATTATTGAATGTAGTTTTTTTTACAAATACTTTAGAACATGTCCATAGCATAATTATATATTTTTACTTTTAGATTCGTGTACCTACTTGGAAGTTTTGAAAATAAAATAAGCCGTGTAGCTCGTGAGATGTTATCGTGTTTTTCAATATTACATTTACGTTTAACCTCTGATTCGGTGTTAAATATTTCAATGTTATTGTATAAGCTTAAAAATATTGTGGTATTCAATTCATTTCTGCTTGCTCTTATGTTACATGACATAGTAATTATCGTACGCTGAATTCGCTATCGTTCCCGTTTTTGAGTGAATGTTGGTTTGCTTTAAATAGCAGCGTAACAGTTATTTTGAAAGGAGAAAAGCCAAATATTATCTCGTAAATATTTTAAATGCCATGAATTAGACGGATATATATTTATGTTACATTTTGTATGGAAAGTTTTGACCATAAAACAACAACTGTATTTTTTTGTACATAAACGCTCCGTAGTAAATGGTTTTTATTATTTTTTATTAGGTAGGTACTCATCATAATTATTTATTAATTTTAGAATAAGTTCTAAACCATGTTCGAATGCATTTATCTGTCCCCATAATAGTGATACAATATTATCACTCTGCTGGCCTTTTCTAAATTTTCAAACAATAACCTGTGCCATACAGTCGCTCACTCGCGTTCCCAGCGTTACGGGCATTGTGAACTTCTCTAGTTACAAAAAATCATTATGTACATGAAAAAAAAGTTATTAAGCAGATTAATGCAAAAAATACATCATGAACTTTTAATAACCGGTTAATCATTTCCACGATATATTCAACCCTTTTATCGACAGAATAGCATTACATCACTAGTTCCTTTTAAGATGACATACAGTAATGGCGCTGCAACGCCGCTTGGTACAGCGTGTGGCGTAATAGCAGCACATGTTGCCTCTGACCAGCGTAGTCTCGCTGCTAATTAGGTTTACTATTGTAGTTCTTATTCTCATGACGCTAATGACTATAATCCAATTTATAGCTGGCAAATTAAATTTTGTTTACGAGCAATATGTCATACAGAGCTGTTAAGTTATGTAGTAATAGACTATGTGGTGTATCTTTCGGGAGACAGATGTTTGCAGAACTTTCAACTGCCATTAGATTGACAAGGATTTGGATAATATTGAAAATAGTTGCAAATGATTGGCAAAAAAACTATTAGATATTTTATACAAACTCTTTTAGAATATTCGTCTGAAGAGGCACAGCCCGTTAAGTAGTAGGCAAACGAAATGTTATACTTTCAATGTTCACCAATTAGTTTCTTCGTCCCACGTCATAGAGTAGCACACATACACAGGGTACAAATCCTGATTCCATACCAATACCCTCTTTTGAATTGCAGACCCTATCTTATAAGATAGACAATCTCTTGTGCAGTGGGTACAGAATTTCTGAGTGTCTGTTCAATTCACCAGCACCATAACACACAAAGTCCATTAAGTATACCCAGGTGGAACAAAATTACGATACCCTTTAAGATTTCTCAAACGAATTTCTTAGCAAACCGCTTGCTTTTGGCTTGAATTTTTCATGACCGTTATGCTTAAACGCTCTTAAGTTAAGAGGTAGGCTTACGGATAATGTACAGCATGTTAGGTAAAACACATGTGACCAGATGAAATGTTACTCCCTTAGAGTTACATATTTAGAATAATAGACCTTATTTTTATAGACATTAAGTTCAAAGTTGAATAAAAGGTGGTATTTTATTCTAATGATAGTCCGTGAAAGCATTTCAATATTCTATCTATTTTTGTTATTGTCTGTTTTATATAATATTTACTACGGTTACTTTTGATTTGGACGTATGTATTATTTAATAAATTAAAAATTATACTATAATATAATGTGCTATAGCTAATATTAATCCACTATAGCTAATTATAAAAAAAAAACATTTCAGCAAAAAAAGCCGTCGTGCCTTAGAAACTTAGATATCATGTTCCTGTCCCTTGCACCTGGGGTTCTAATCCCTGACTTTGTTAGTTTGGCAAGCTTATGAAAGTTGTCGCGGGAGAACCACTATATTCAGCAGGAGTGATACGGGATTAACCTTCATGATTATGAAAAGAGTTTCAAATGCGAAATTCGGAATGGGTCTGAGGAGAAGTGAATTAAAGTGTATTACGTTATAGGTTAGGGCTGAATTTCGATATTTCGGCTTAAAAATACGATAATCATTGATATACCATAATTACGTAAGATTAAGGAACGAAAAGTGTATAATAATTTGGTCATCGTAGTCTAAATAGTCGACGACCCAATCGCTACAAAGTTGAAACACCTAACGTTACGAAAAGAAATAGGTTCCATCCGGTGTCTGATTTTACAAATGCGATTTCTCCGAGAGACTATTTCACCCGATGCCCATGTCACCCTTTTCCTACAAGGCTCCAACCGTATCAACTGATCTTCTGACGATCGGTACCCACAACCACTATTTTGCATTTTGTGAGTGTAAAACGGGAACGAATTCTTTCTTTAAGTTCTCCAGAGCTTCATTTCTACGGATCGCTTAAATAATGGAGACTTAACAAATGTCCATAGGCGACCGTAACCGGCTACGGGCAAGAAACCTGTTTGCTTAGTTTACTTATATATTATAAGACAAATCTAACGTGTGACAACTGTTACTGATCTCATATACATACAAATAAGTTGAGTACTTAAAACTGTATAAGGAACTGGTTAGAAGGTGATAATACTTCTAAATTGTTCGTGCGGTAACATCATCACTTTCTACCGCTATTAAGCAGGGCTCGTATCGTTGTTCAGTTTTAAAAGCATAATGGGTAGGGAAAAGACATAAGGCTTATACATATCCCTTAGGACTAACGACTCAACTTTGTATTAATATGAGATTCGAAATTTGAAGTACAATCCAGTTCACCATCACAACTAGCCTTCCGTGAGTTAACAAAAAGTCGATAAAACCAGTTAATCGGTAACATTCCAGCCAGTTTGTTACTTCTTTCAAATAAAAAAAGTGCCAGTAAATCCTGTGCTAACCAATTTGACCTATTTAGCATGTGACGCACAAAGCTTTCTGTTTCAAAGAAAAGGTAATTCACTTAATTTCACTTTACACTTTGAAATGTCGAAAGCCGTAGGAATTACCGGCGAGCTTTTAGAATTTGTGCACTTTTTTGATGGAAACTCTATTCTAAAAGGAATGTTAGGTCTCACCTTTATTGCTTCACGTTTCATGCAGTTTTATATTACAAACGGCATGCAAAACTATTACGCTGAAGTTTTTCCAGAAGACTTGCTCTGACTGTGAGATTTATTGTTTTATAGTTATGTTCATTATTTTTTACGATACCTACTACATGTTATATCCATACTAAGTACCTACATTATAATCAAAGTAATTAATAGTTAACTAAAATCATCATTGTACAGGATCCATTCGTACATCAAACCCCAAATCCCCGTAACTCATGGACATTATTCAGATAGAAGTTGGAAATGATTTTGAATAGAAATAGCCAGCTTTAAGTAGAAACATCTGAAGACCGTCTTATTCCCTCGAGTAAGTTCCTATTGGAAAATGAAAAATACACCACCGCAGTAACAATTGGATTGTACTCGTATTGCAACAGGAAGCTGGAAGTTAAACAAATAAGGTTCTAGATAACTATTTATTCTGGAAAATTCTTAAAGTTTTATCTGCATAATAAAAAATTGTTCATGATTTCTCTCTAACAGTTTGCAACCGCACCACGCGGGCTAAAGTTGTCCTTAAATAGATTATTGAATTGATATATGATTTGAGTTATTATTTGAGATATTATTGGGCCAGCAATTATTATTTCAGTCTACCGCAAATATGCTTTTGTAGTTAAACAGAAGGTAACTAATGTTTTATGGTAATCGTCTAATTTTATATAAGGTTTAATTTATATCACAATTGTGTTATTTTATGTGACATGCTTAGAGATAAATGCGTAAAACAGACATATTGAATAATCGCGAACGTAATAATCATGAAGGAAGCAGCACTTTCAAGAGCCCTCCTTAATATACAAAAAGGCGCGAAAGTATACAATATGCACGTGGTCAGTATGATGCTTTATGTTCCTAACTCCTAACTTCTTTAGTGACATGGCATAAAGATATAGTAACAATAAAGGGGTTCACGGCAGCAGAGAGAATGAAACAGTTACATTAACACATTAGACATCGGATTGATATTCATTTACGAACCGCCAACCCTTAAAAGCAACCTCACAGGCGGCTAATAAATCATTCTGTCATTAGTTATAACTCAATAACGTTCGTCATTTAGTTAACTGTGAACTACTCATTGGAGTTTACAGTTCGTGTTCTGGAGTGGAGACCGCGACTTGGCAAACGTAGTGTAGGACGCCCTCCAGCCCGATGGAGTGACGACATACGCAAAATGGCAGGCACTGATTGGATGCGAAGAACTGAAGATCGAGCTAAGTGGCGTGCCATCGGAGAAGCCTATGTCCAGCAGTAGACGGGACTAGGCTGTTGATAATAATGGTGATAAGCTACTGATTTTGGTTTATTTGACACGCGACCGCCATTAGATAAACTACATAAAAGTATAATAAATGTATAAATAGCGCTCAGATTTCAAAATATATTATACAAAGTCTTCACTCTATCTATCTATTCTCGCTTTCAGTAAGTCAATTAGAGTTATATGGTGAAGTGTAAACAAAGGCTGACAGCACAAACAGCATTGACCAGGCTGGCGCGTCCTATGACTTCGAACTCTACTCTCCCATATCTACATATATGAAAAAAGGGTTTTCAACTTCAAAGCGGCCTAATTTTGATCGCAAAGCAGCGACAAACTAACTTTTAACAGCCATCATTTCTATTTGACGTAGGATATTAAGATCTGTGGATTGCGGTTGCCATTAAACTTATTCACAACTTGTACAACGTTTCACTTAACGGCACTGGAATGAGTGCTAAGTTCTGATTCCTATACTTTAAGAGAATCCGCCCGCGCTCAGTCAGAGTTCAACCGCGTTAGGGAGCGGACGCCGTCCTCTCGAAAAGGGCGGGAATTCGCGAAAGTTTTTTCGAAAATAAAAATCTATTTTCGAAATGTCACGATACAAATTGACTCAGCAATGGACAGTGGTTCGAACCTGTGAAACGGGTTTCGCTTTTAGATAAATATTTGTGCGTACTTTTTGAGTTTTCCGAGATGTTTTCGAAATCAAACTGATTGTAAGGTGCCAAGATGGATGTGACGTGGAAGTTGTTGCTGCTCTCCACCTTTGTTTTCAGTAAGTACATTAAAATCGTGCACACGAAGAAAAGTATGCATAGTAATTAATATTAAGGGGGAAAAAATCATACTGCTGGAACTGTTTATATTTAGTTATACGAAAATAATCATGATTATGATATTAAACCTTCAATAAATATTTAAAATCAATTAAACTAAAGATTGGTACATGTAATTGTATTTACGGGATTGGGTTTTTTCATCATTTGTTTTGTTAAAATATAAAAGCTAATACTGAATAAAAAATCTGATAATAATTTAAAAGTAAAATCATTTATTATAATTACGCTATTTATCTAATTAATTATATTCAATACGATATTATCATTTAATGTATCGTTTTTAGAAAATTGGGAATTAACCAGGGTTACTGGAAAGCTATATAATCCTTTGCAATTATCGTAACCAAAAATGTCAACAAACAAAAATCATCTGTCTTACTATTAAACGTTTCTTGATTATCACATTTGTAATCAAATAACGCACCGGTTTAAATGACGTATGTGTTTTGCGGGATGTCCTTACTACTTTCAGACCTTTCCGAAGTTCTTTTCCATAACTTCCCGCCGATCGCAGCGAAGTCACTTTGTACATTTATAATTACTTTTATGTAGTTTGCACAAAATCTGTTTGTTCTGGTGTCGGTGATTTTCCGTCGCAACTAAATATTATGTCGTACTTACACGATTAACGATAAGGGTCTGTATTGATACTTCTGTCCCAGGTGGTTCTCAGTTGTGTATATGAAGTCTAGTAACTCATACTGGTTCAGTCCTAGACCAATGTGAACCCTAGCTATTCCGTGACAAGCACACGGTTCAGAAATGGAACAACAAAAGGTTCGATGTTGAAAGGCGTTTAATATTAATTTGTGCTTTACGTATATAATTGTATTCTTATGAATAATTATGCCATTGAAATGGTTATAAACAGCGTTCTTCTGAACGCTGTTTATAACCATTTCAATGAATTGCATGAACATATTGAATAAATTAATATAACATTAAATTGAGTAAACTTAATATAAAATTATATAAAATAAATTAATATAACGTAATATTTATTGTATAATTATTGTACCGCTTTCACCTTTTGTTCTTAACAGATTCGATCATCAACAGGCGATTGTGAATTTGATTAAATTATAACTACTTATCATTTTATTATATATCTAACTACAAGGTTTTTATATATTTACTTTATATATGAGTGAACCATTTTCTTTTATCGCATATACGTTTGTTGTTTATATAAATATAATTATACAGATTTGCTTTTTACTACTGAATAGATTTAAATATCCTTGGACTTGGTCCTTATCATAAAAAATGTTAGATATGATAATTTGTGTAATCCGCATACATTTAATGTAAAGTTCAAAGAAACTAAATGTTTTGCGATTTTTTAAGTTTGGCCAAATATATTTTTGCCTTTCATAAATCTCTTCATATAAAATATATCAAATATATAATAAATATTTATTTAGAAATTAAACCCCGGGTCAATATATAATATTTTAAAAATACGTAATATTATATATTACCTACACATTATATATCACAGTTCGCCCGTGGCAGTGCCACCATTGCAACTACATAATGTCAGTTGTGTAGCAATTATTTCTATTAAAGTAGTTCTTGTTTCGGTCAAAGCTGTCGTTGCCAGTCTACAAGCACCCTAGAGCCGACCATTTCAATTCCTCGCAGCAACACGTTTGTGACCATCCACAAACTTGGCAGATATTAACTATTATTAACTATTATTAACTTACCTCATAGCAAAACCATAAAAAACGTTATTAATTGTCCTATTAGTGCCTAATATTTGCTAATAAAATCTTACAAATAATTTTTGTATCCGAGACAAGTGACACTAGTACCATTATTCGGAAAGTTCTATTCGAAGAAGGTGGCAGATTCTCACAGCTTGTCGCGACCATTTGCGACTATCTTTGGTACACCTACTCTCTTCTCATAAAAGAAACATGGAAGTTAATACTAGTCTGTTTCTTTTCAAAGCATCTCAATAGTAGAAATTTTTCTCTTTCAACTTTTAACCTTTTTCTTGAAAATTTTCAAAGCCTCCGAAATCCATAACGCACCAGTGGCAAACATCATTAAAAACTAACAATACACAAAAACTCGAAAGTAAAAAAGTGTTTTCCATCAAGACGAAACATCATTAAAACTTCTGAACCGCCTTTACAACATGCATAGACACCGAATTCACCGCCTAAATTTCTTTACAGAGATTTCTGAATGTCATCTTAAGGATAAGGTGCTGGCTACACCGCCGCTGCGTGGCGAGAGAAGATCGGAAAACGAGACGGCCTATGTGTCGCATATTTATTAACTACCTTTGATTGTTAGTCGTATATATGGTTATTGCCATATTCATTGTTACAAAATCACTTCTTGTCTTGATAAAAATATACACAGCCTTGATATGGTGGTGCACACGATCGCGTAGGTTGCCTTCCTATCGTTTGACGACTTGAAGAAGACAGCGGGATGCTGCTAGATTCGGAAGGCCCAAAAACCGAAAAGAGTGGCGCCAATTAAGGGTGGCCTATGTCCAGCATTTGACATTCAAAGATGATGAATGTGATACACACGATCTATCATATTTAGTAACGACCAGACAATGCGGTCGTATCATCATTAATAAATAAATTTTACTGGAAGTTACCTTCTGCGCAGAAAATGTATTAAGGAATAGTTTTCGTGTGCTGTCGACTTTTTTAAATCTTTTAATTTTTTCTTCTATCCATGATTTCTTTAGCGATAAAATCGTATCGCAAATCGTAGCCTAATCGCATTGCTTCTCGTCAGTAATCGAACAGGTCGTCTAGGTCTTCGGCTTGTTTTCAGACTCTCAATAGAGAGCCCAGATATAACCTACATTGCTTTTGAACATGTTAATGAATATGAGTCTATGTATATAGGGAGAAGAAGTTGTTTTAGCCTCGAGCGGACAGTGCTTTGATTAGTAGTAAATCTCCCAGTTTCTGGGCAGAGCATAGTTTTTCTCGTCATCTCTTTGGGCCGACTGTTACCATATTGGCGCCGATAACAGCACGTTGTGGGTTCAGTAGTTGGGAACATTTATACAACATTAATGGAATTGCTTATTATAGATCTATATTATGTCTGGAAGACTCCCTGACAACTAATAATTGTAAATAGAGGGGAAAGAGAGGGGTTGTGAGTGTGAAAAAAAATTTTGAACTGAAAAAGTTGCGTTCTGTTATATTTAATGTGCAATTAGACACAAGAAATTAGGCATATATTGAAGTAATGTATGCAGCTATTTCTCGTATTATTATATTCAATGATAAATTTAGGTATCTAGCTAGGCCTCAAATACGTATAGTACTAAATAAACATTGTGTCACAAACCAACTAAGATTACAACCATTATGATAATGGTGACCCTATTACCACAAGTTTCCAAGTTTCAGGTAATTAACGAACTCTGAACTTAAGTACATTAATCATGTGTTTGTTTGAACTTTGTTAGCGCAGGATGGTGTAACTGTTCATGTATAGAACCTTAAATGGAAATCGATAATTTGCAAAAAAAATTTGCTGTATTGCGTGGTAGTATAAATTTGTTTGAGGTTTTACTATAGGTATGTATATTCATTGTTTTCCTCGTCGCGTTGGTCGAGCGGTTGCAAGCGCGACTGCCGATGGGA
>DWME01001654.1:0-23841 GCA_018244795.1 Parelbella ahira ahira
GTTGTAGCCCCAGTTGGTGCTGTGGCTGTTGAAATCGCCGATTACAACTTTAGCGGCTTGGTCGTTGAAGTTGACTGGGGGGTAGAACTGGAAGGGGACGCCAGGTGGTTTGTAAACTGAGGTTACTGTACAGTACCCCAGGTCTATTGTGATGACCTCAATACCATCCTGGGTCTCCCACTAGGACGAATCCAGGTCGCATCGTTTCATGTGACCCTTAAGCACATCTTCATATCGCAAGAACTGGCCGCCCTTTTTTCGCTTGCCATTTTGCAATTCGGAATAGTAGAAGCGCTTCGCCACTCTGTCGTCAGACATGCGGGAGACGTGGCCTGCCCAGCGCAGCTGTCTCCGCATTAGATAGGCCTCAATACCGCTGACATTAGCTCGTCGCAGAACTTCCGTGTTGCGAACACAGTCCGACTAATGAATGCTCATGATGTCGCGTAGGCATTTAAGATGGAATCTCTCTAATGTCCGGATATGCTTGCGATACAGTGTCCATATTTCAGAAACATACAAGAGATTTAGCAGGACGATTGCCATGTACACAGCTACCTTCGTGGGGAGCTTTATGTCGTGTGAACGGAACACCTTAAGTCGAAGTCTGTCAAAGGCTGCAACAGCTGCTCCAATCCTGCTGTTGACTTCATTATCAAGGAGGCACCTCGATGTAATGGTGCTGCCCAGATATCTGAACGGATCTACTTGCTTAAAGAAGTAGGTAATTATTGTATAAAGAATTTCTATCACAATGTTTTTTTTATGAGATAGTTATTATACGTAATCAATTAATTTAATTTAACTTTTGTCACTTATATTAAACGCATTAGAATCATGAAATTTTGAAATGTTTTCGGATTGATTATGATCATTATCATCGTCCCGTTATGGTCCCCTACTAGACATAGATCTCTTCAATAGCACAGCACTAAGCTTAATTTTCAGCTCTTCGCATCCAACCGCTGTCAGCTTGCTTTGCGTATATCATCACTCCACCTAGCTGGACGATGTTCTGTGCTATGTTTGCCAAGTCTCTGTAATTGAACAAAAAAAATAAAGTGAGCAATCACACAAAATACATAACGACTTATTAAATAAATTTCACAAAAATCGAAACACCCTGTGAGCACGAGTTTTTATGCATCATGTACGAAGTCGTAATGGAGACTGGGGGCAAATTAGACGGCGTGGATTCATCGGAGGATGGTATAAATACAGCTAATAACCAAGTACATCATAAGTCACACTCGGTCGCTTGAACCATATACCTGGTGTTTAAATCTGAAAACATGGTCAGTTCCATAACGAATTGCTTAACTTGTCTATAACATCAACAACAAAGAGTATTTCAATATGCTTATTTTCGGTTATATCTTCTTTCAGACCCATAAAAGATTACCGGAATTTAACATCAAAATTAAGATATTAAATTTCATTTTTGCTTTCGGGTTATTTCCTCTTCGGTTATTTTAAAGTCCGTGGTGTTTTCAGATGGCTGTCAAATGCTTGGTCGTCTTCTGCTGCGTTCTGTCCGCCGTGATGGCTGACGAAAAGTACACCGATAAGTACGACAACATAGATCTGAACGAGGTCATTAATAACAGACGTCTGCTTCTTGCATACATCGACTGCATTTTGGACAAGGGCAAGTGCAGTCCTGAAGGAAAGGAACTGAAGGGTAAGATTTTACACAAGCATTACTATAATATAGAAGACAAACGTCAGGTCTGTAACGATGGAAATATGTGGCACTTGTTTTTCTCAGCCTACTCTATAAAGGAACTGGGTGACGCTTCAATAATAATATTAATATAAGGAAATAGTATAATAATACTACATTAGTTTAATCTGCTCTTTGCTGTAATTTGAATTATGTACCAGTGTATCAGTATCCAATCCCAAAAGGGCCAAGACAGTGATTTTAATTCTTACTTATGCGTGTATTTTGGCTTCCAAACCTTAATATGTAACTAATTCGTACTACAATGTGCTTCTGCTGGTATTATGTATGCCAAGGCGTACCGTTCAATGTCTTGTAAAATTATAACTGCAGAACATAGTCCTGTACAGTTATTTTTGGTCATTTTAATAAGAGACGGTTTTTATTTCATGAATTTTCTTATTATAGATATTTTTGTCTTTCTGTTTTCACTTGTCATTGTTTGTTTTTCCTTTAATCTATTTTATTCCTTCTGAAAATTTTAATGTTATTTGTATCATCGTTTTTTTCGTTGAATTTTTCACTCGTAATTCTATGGTTTCATTTCTTTTCCGAGATTCCCGGTTCTTTCGCGAGATTTTTGTTCATGAGCTACATTGACCAAATTCGAAATGCTCGTAATATTTAGGCATTTTTATGATTCCTTGCAAACGTGTAGCACAAAATGTTTCAGTAACAAAGTTGACTTTATTTTACAGACCATCTTCAAGAGGCTCTCGAAACCGGATGTGAAAAGTGTACCGAAACCCAGCAGAGCGGTACTGAAACCATGATCAGTCATCTGGTCACAAACGAGAAAGAGATCTGGGAACAACTCACCGCCAAATTCGACCCCACGGGCAAATACCGCAAGAAGTACGAAGACCTAGCCAAAGAACGAGGAATCGTTCTCCCTAACTAATTGTTAACTGAATATAAAACTATAAAATCCTATATCATTTATCCAAATTCGTTTTGCTGTTAGACTTTGCTCTTTACGCAGGTAATAATAGCTAATCTTTTGTATTGTCCTTACTCTGGTGCATTTCTTATATACATACTCATTGTTTTCTTTCTGATTTTTATAAAAATAAAGTATTTGTTTCTAAAATACCATCTTTTTATTATTCGTTATACACACAATTTTTTTTTTTTTATTAATCAATTAATTTTTATATGTTTTATTATTATGAACTTTCATTTTTCTTATTATTAATCTGCCTAGAAAAGTAATGACATCTTCAAACAATTTATTATTTCACAGATTTATAACTCTTATTTCATATTATTGTGTTTGCTTGCTAAAGTATTCAGTATACATGTAACAATCAAATTTAAGATTAAATGAGACTCAGGAGGACATCACTTGATTGAAACACAGTGTCACAAGCGAACATGTTACAATTCCTTAGATTAAGTGAATTGAGTTTTACAAAAGCTTCTTTGGTGCGTTTTAAACAATTTCTCTGTGCTATTCGGTGTACGAAACATCTTTCGTTCAAAACGAGAGAGTCATCAGAAACGTAACAGCCATGACCTAGTCGAAGGGTAGCGTGTGCTTTTTCGTTTTTGGACGTCCGCAGTAGTGGTATGCAACACCTGCAACTTGATACATTGTCTTTCTCTCAACCACTGTCGCCGGCGGAGATGAGGTCCAATAATACATATTTCCCGGGACAGAAAACATCGCTACATGCCCAATCATCATCAATGATAACATCTTCGATACTTCTATCCAATACTGCTTCAGGCCAAGAGTCAAACTTCAGATAAGTATTCTTTGGGCAGTTCCAGCACTCTACTTTCTTATTAAGTGGCAGTCTAATAAGAAAAACCTTTTCCAACTTCCATCTCGGTTTTAGCTGGGTTTAGCCCATCCGACGAAACTGTAACAACCCGAAAGTTAACAGGTGATGCTTAGAAATCAATCCAGTTTTCATGTATCATTGGGCGAATGAATATCTTGGATAATAACTGAATATATTAGTAAATGAAGTTAGTTACATTAGTGAGTGAGTGAACATCTTGGGTAATAACTAATTATATCCATTGTTTTTACATTAATTTATTATATCAGTACGAATACAAAAGCTTCATCAACCGCTTTTATCTTTTAAGACATTTATGTTATTACTTTATGCTCCAAGTTTATATGTTGTTTTGCAGTTATACTTGAACTTTAGTAACTTAACACACCTATTTTTTTCTTATTATTCTCAATTTTTCCATTTATTCATGTAATAAAATTCCATGTATATAATATTATAAAATGAAACAAGAAACTTCTACCATAATCAAGAATAACAAATCAACAGGTATAGTAATACGGACTAGATTACATGCAGCAACCAATCACAGATGTAATTGCAGTAAGTCGGTCAAATTTTATCCCAAATATATTCACATGTTATTCAGTTTAAAATACGGCACGTGGCCGACTTTGAATCGGTCAACTTAAGAATGAATGAAATATAATATCATAGTTAGACAGGACCAAAAGTGTACTTGTACTCCCTGCGTTGGTTGTCCTACCCGTATCAATTAGATCTTAGGTTGAGGTAGGCTTTAATGGGTATTGTATAGGTACTTTGTAAGAAATTCTCTAGTGATTGTCTCTCCTGTAAAAACACTACCTATAGCTGCTAATTTAACTTTAAGAATCGAATTCATATAGTTTAATATAATTTAAAGAATCACGAATAAAGTTTCACAAGAGCGAAAACTCGCAATTTTTACTTGCTCAGAAATTACGTTAAGGCGCAGAAACTAAAATGTTAAAGAAATCGTGTACTGTAATTTTAAACATTAAACAAGTAGATACTTTTATGTTATTATAGTTACATTTATAACACTACAAGTATCGTATACAATGAACAATATTCGTCCCATTGGCTATTTGTTTAAAGTAGCTAAAAGCAAGTGTTCTAGTCGAATAGTTTGTAGTGAAATAATCCTGTATTCTATTTATTCAGAACATTATCGATATAATTGTGAAGTACAAAACACCATCGCTTCTAAAGGTAGACTCCAAAAAAATATTCAATTTGTTTCTATGCTCTGTCGGCTGCATGCGGATATACAAAGAACGGGAAAAACAATGGAAGTTTCCGACTTTATCAGTGATGCATTCAAGAGCTAATCTAGTTGCTTCTTGAAAGAAAAAATCATAATTATAAAACATGATAACAATAGATGAGTAAGGAATGCTTGCGTAACTGATCAGACAATGACTGTTGTAAGCAATCAAGCGAAATCGCAGTATAAAAGGGCTATACATTAAAAAATCTGATATCCCTGATTGTCATTTGATACACACAGCAAATGTGAAGTAGGAGAGCACAATGAACAAAATACTTGCGGTTTTATTCATAACAGTAGTAACGATATGTGTAGCTGAACATTATACGGACAGATATGACAATATTAATATAGATGAGATTTTAGCAAATCGAAGATTATTGGGTTCTTACGTAAAATGTGTCCTGGATCAAGGACGCTGTACACCCGAGGGAAAAGAACTTAGAGGTGAGTCTTCATATTTATTAAGTTGAAATAAATATGTTTAAAATAATTATGTTTATTAAACATTTAACATAAAGCTCTTTTATCCTGATGTTGAAGAGTCGAATGTCACAATTATTTGTCAATGTTGGGTGTAAGTGTGGATTAATAACAAGTTATTTGGAAATTGCAAGAGATTGTAACAAGTATCTGTTGTTCTCTGAAAGATAAAGGCACGGTAATAAACGTGGTTAGATAAAAGTTGCGATTTTTGAAAGAGAAGAGAGAAACACATGATAGGAAATGATAATTAAAGAAGAAACATTGGAACAAATGGAGCGATGTCTGACATTGACAATGGGAACGGAAACAATAAATGGTTTATTTAATTCAATTTACGGTATTTGTAATCCGTATTACCTACACATACATTTTAGTATTCTGCACTCCTTCTCCATATAAACTATAAATGTGCCAAATTTCATGCTCCTCCGTCTGCGCAATGTTCGTAAAAATGGGGTACAAAGTTTTTGCTTCACGTATTAATAATATATAGAATATATTTGAAAAACTGTTCTATGTAATTAACAGTTTTACATTTTTACAGAACATATCAAGGATGGCATGCAGACTGGTTGCCAAAAATGTACCGAAAAACAGCAAAAAGCAGCACGGCAAGTTGTGAAACATATCAGAGAGAAAGAAACAGAATATTGGGACCAGATCTTAAAGAAATATGACCCTAAAGATGAGTATAAAGAAGCTTATGAAAAGTTTCTTGCAGGTGAAAATGCCAAAAAATAACTTGCCCCATTTTTGTAAATCTAACATTATCCAAGGGGGAAGTTAATAATTTGTTTAATAGAATACAAAATTTATGTAAACATTGTAAAATATATGTCGCAAATGTAAATTTCTTTGATCAGATTAAAAATAAACGTATCTAAACAAAGTGGTATTATAGATTTATTTCCTAAAGATTAATAAAAAATAACGTAATGGGTCAAAGAAATAATAACATTTGCAAAAAGTGTTCTGGTGAACAGTCCTCATATAAAAAACCAATCTCAAAGGATTTATTTAAATTATGTTGACAGATAATAAGTGTTTTAAATACAATTTAAACGAATGCCACTCTAACACAGACAACGTCACTATCGACAATTTTTCTTTTGGTGTAACATGTGTCTACTCTATCTTTTATTTCGTTCATACACATAGTTTTAGATAAAAGTGTCAAGACCACGCTCATCTATATAGGCGCGTACCCATGTTACTTTTTCATGAAGCAAATACAAGAAATTTCAAAGGAAAAACGTAGACACGTGCTCTAGTAAGGAGTTATAAAATAATTGCTTATTTACATTCAAAGCATTATCTTTATTAATAATCGTCCTGACGACCCAAACCGCTACACCGACCATCCTTTAATGGTTAATTTGCATGTCAATTGGCATCTCTATGTAGAGTTAAAACACGCAAACACGATTACGGAGAGCGGTGACAATGCAACCAATAAAAACTAGTCACACGATGTGAATGAGTCTTTCATACTTACAGTTCAGCAATGGTAATTCATATTATTTATTTTGCTTCATATTATTATTGATTTAATATATATATATATATATATATATATATATATATTGTTATTATTATTATTTTTGAGTTTCCTTGTTTTCATTTTTGTTGCAGTGATGTAAATACATTTCATTAACCTATATTTTATCCTAGCAATTTACAAAGATACGTTGTTAATTTCTTGACTTCATTTAATATTTTTCTGCCTTTAAAATTTCAAAGTTACCATTCAAAAGTAAGTTATGTATGTACATACATATGTGTAGACGTTTCTGGTGCGGTAGTTTCGCTACCGTGTATGCTAGTAAAAGTATAACTACATGTAAGCTATATATAATTTAAACGTATGATGTATCATACATACAAATATGTAACGGCGACACGCATAAAGTGCTTGTAACTGGTAGTTTTTGTAGTTTTTACCCACCAAAGTTCAAGTAAAATTTTTTATATTGGAAGTAAACAGCACTTCGTAAAGATAAAAAAAAATGTTACTTGGTAACTTGTTCATACGGGCGAGATGGTATGATTAATTTTGCTTAGTGATAAATTAGAAAAAAATATTGTACGAACTTTGGTTGTAGCTGTTACTTTCGTAATATAATTGGTGATTATAATAATAATTAAGTGTAAAAAAACATTCTTTTTGTTACGTATTCTAATATATTGTTTCATCATCATCATCAGCCCGTCTAAGTCCACTGCTCTCCATAGGCCTCCCTTCGGGATCTTTTGTTTTATTTTAATGTTTATATCGGTATGATATTTTTTCAAATCATAATAGCTATCTTAATTTGGTGTTTTAAATCAATTGTTAGTCGACTGAAACTAAATGCGAAATAAGATGACAATTGTTTTTGGTAAATATGTCGCAGTTGTCAATTATGGGAATAATTCCCCAAAAAAAGGCGCAAATTAGGATTATATAGGCAATCTATTATTTGTTCAAGTTGACTTCATTCTCGATTTTCTCTCGATTTTTAAGTTAAATAAAATAGCAAAAGAGTCGCGGTGCAAATAAAATCATAATAAAATTTGACAAATTAAGAAAGCCTCCTAAGATAGAAGAATTATAGTCAAGTTTATGCAGGTAATAATAAAATTTTTTTAAAGCAACAATAAGAACGAAAGATGATAAAAAGATAAAAAATAAGTTACAAAATGATTGATATTATATAATATTATATCTTTCTAAATATACTGTGTTTAACAAAGACTGCTAAATAAAAGTAATCGTAGAATAAAAAATTAACAATTTTGGTGTATAAATTTTTATTAAGTATCACAATTCATTAAAAGATAGTGATGAGATCACTACACATTAAATTAATTATTCATTAGAGTGCGTTACAAGTACATTAATTTTTATTGGTGTTATATAAATTCATATCAATTGTATAGGAACTTTATATTAATAAATGAAAAATGACAACATCAAGGCTTTCTAAATATTTCTACTATATGAAACGGATTTAACGGGTTTTTTAAGTTATTAACTTAAGGTTTAGAGTCCTAAAAATTATGTGTATTCGTTGCAATTAAACTTGGGAATTTAATAAGTATAATTTAGGCTTTAATTTTCTTTAGTTCACCCTCGTACTTCGTAGTGTATTTCTTGTCAGCGTCGTATTTGGCGCTCAATTGATTCCAGTAAGCGCTCTCGTTGTTGATGAGATGGGCGATCACCTTGCGAGTGCCTTGACGCTGGGGCTCCGTGCATTTGCCGCAGTAGTTCTCCAGAGCTTCTTTGATGTGAGCTGGTGATGTGAGAAACAAGAAAATTAGCAGATAGATGAGTACAAGAAACATGAAAGTAACATTTCGCTGATAAATAATACGTATTTTAATTACGTGACAGTTGTAATTATTATATCACTACACCAATCCCCTTACGGGGATGACAGAGGGAACCGAGTGTCAAGCATTTATATCTTATGATTAGGTAATGATAATTATTATAAATTACTATGAGGTATTGAGACCTATATAAATAATAGAATATCACAAAAAATGTATAGGTACATAAGGGTAACAATTTATCGCAAAAAATAAGTAAAAAGTATTAGTTAAATTATTTATATACGCACGAACAAACACTCAATATCTTCAAGTATTCACCCAATTTAAAAACTGCATTTAACATAAAAACTTCATTCTAATTGTTTCATGTTTTAGACTAAATTGTGATTCAAGATCTAATCTGTTTTCAAATGTAATTAAAACAAAACAAGACAGTAATGTATGTAATGAACACAGACAAACAATTTTTGTTTTGCCCAGTTTTTTGTGGTTTCGTAATCTCTAGTTTTTGCTCTCCGGATTTTTCATTTGCGTCATAACTCTTATACATATATATTTATACTGTACAATAATAGATTTTTAAGGCACAAAAAATATTATATCAAGTACCTATAAGTCGTTACTATGCTTATTTAAGCAATAGTCATTTTGTTTCGACGAATAAATTGCTTAAACTATCAATGTAAAAATCGAACAGATACCTATATGTATATGAAAAAAATATATTTAGGTATTACTGAGTTATAATATATGTTGCAAATCATCATCATCAACAGTAAGAATATCATCATAACCAACGACGAACCTTTTTTTTCAAACCCGTTTTCATTCAATGAGAAGGGTTCAACGTTCAACTTTCAAAAGTTCAACGTTCAAAAAAGTTCAACGTTTATAGTTGTTTATAAACATACGTTTACTATCATTTAAAATTAGCAATATTCTACATTTAAAAATGGAATTTAATGTTTTTTTCAATATCTCTTACTAATTAATATTTTCTTTCATAAAAAGGCAGCGGATGTCTCTGACAGGTTCCAAATTCAACATAAAATTGTGTTATAAAACTTTATTGGACAATAACTACTTGCATGTATAATACCGGAAGCTTGTCTTGTAACTGACAGTTGCTGTCAAGTTTTTACTCGCAATTTTAATGTATTAATTTTACCTAAAAAGGGACACTTTATATTCTTATGACGCCATTTTAAATATGGCTAAATTGCGTCCCGAATTGAGTAGTAAAGCTGTTAATTAAAGTGACAACGCAACACTTCCTATACGGAAATATGCAATTTTATAAGGACTTTACTATATACCTATACGTACTATACTATATATGGACTGCCTCCTAGGTCGAATGGTTGCAAGCGTGACTGGTGATCGCCAGGTCGTGGTTTCAAATCCCGGGTGGAGTACAATTGGATTTTCCTAATTTAGAATTTCTAGTAGTGACTCGGAGTCTGGATATGTGCCCCATATATGGCCATAGGCTTACCACCTATTCCATGGCAAGTAAGCGTATCTGGTGGAACGTGGGAGTGTATTACACTCCTCTGCCTATCTCTTCAGGGATTGCAGACGTGATGTTACGTTACTTTACTATATTTCCTTTAATAAAAACCAATCTGCACTTGACCAGTGTAGAAGACGATGTTTTAAATCTTACCATTCTGAGGAGAAACTCATGTCAAATATTGATGATGATGAGGTTTAATTCCCATAGACCCTAACATATACTGAATATCCAGACTCACGCCGGGATATGACCCTTATCTGGTAGATAAACCAATGGTCAGAACGTCACGATTTGATTTTTAGTTTCTCATCCGGATGACTCACCGTACGAGGTCTTGTATTTTCGTACATATAACCTAGGACTTTTCATAGTAAGGGTGAAAACGGTATTCCTAGGCATGCATGATCGTGATATCTTGACCAAATACTAGCCTAACATACAATAAGTGTATACTTACATTTCAGTTCCTTGCCCTCAGGGGCGCACTTGCCCTGGTCGAGGATACATTTGAGATACGGCTCCAGCAACCTCTTGTTGTTGATAATCTCATCAATGTTGATGCCATCATATCTGTCCGTGTAGGTGTCTGCTGGTTTCGCTGCTGCAGACGCTGCGAGCACTAAACAGTAGAAGATGAAAGAGTTCATTCTGAAACAATTAACCTTCGTGATACTAACAGAAAATATCTTAACGAATCTATATAATATAGTTTTTTGGAATATATTTGAAATAGGCACTTTATCCGTGAAGGGTTGAGCTATTCATTCCTTTGTTGGGAGACCTGCATCCAATAGAGAAATAAAAAGGGCTGTGATAATTATGATCATCGTTATTAGATAATATATCCGTTCTGTCATCTTATTCTATGTATATTTATTGCAGGACAATTTTAAATTAGGGCCTCATAGAGACGGACTGCTGATAGAACGTTACTGGTGAAACGTGGAAGTGTATTACACCCCTCTGCATACCTCTCTGGTGATTACAGGCGTGGTGTTATATTATATGATATTAAGATTAATTCGTTAATGTTGCAGTAATAGGGATTTATAAAATCCGTAATAATACAGTTAAAAGTGATATCAATATCATTAAAACGTCCTGATTATTAACTAATTGCTGTTCTAAGTCTAGCTCAAGTACAAATGTTAGTCTTAGTTAAGCGAATCAGTTAGAAGGTACTTATAGAAAATTTCAAAATCATTAATATTGTTCATTAATCATTTTTTAGCTCTAATTAATTAAGTAGGTACTACTAAACTTTAATATAACACAATCGATAATAAATAAGTTTTTGGCATTTGGTGTCTCTGCTTGCCCCGTAAGGGACCCGGTTTGACGATATAAAAATAATAATAATTAAACGGAAAGCAATCCTTATTGCAGATATCTTAATAATCGAATCAAAACAATTAATTAAGTCTTATAAAGAAATTATCTTACTTTGTATTAAAGGCTGCTACAATTTTTTAAAGTATACTAATTGAAGGTAGTCTCACACTGGAATGAAAGCTCAGGGCAACCAACACTTATATATGTAGATCATCGCCATGTTACTGCCGCTATTGGACCGAAACGGGTTTAACTGTATGTCCTTTGAGGACTCGTCCCACTACGCACGTCACTGCTCCGTGGAAATTTCTTGAATAAACAAGTAATCATTAATTTCTCGGAACAAAATATTCCTGAACTGATTGAATTGAAGTCGAATGAACGATAAAACAACGCTTGAATGCGATTAGCATATATTTATTAATTATTATATGAGTTATATGGCGCGAACGTCGTTAACAATGATATGGCAATATATTGACAACGAGGAACATTGAAATGATTAATACTCTCAGCGAATGAAATTTTGATTTGTATGAAAATACTAGTTCTTAATTTTATCATTTCATGTTTCCCCCCAAAAGGCATCATCGGAGTGAATCACCTCGAGACTTTTCTGTATAGACATTATTTCTTCGTTTCACGTCATTATTCCATAGTTCGGGAAATATTATTTTTCAAAAGGTCATATCTATGAGCTTCAAAAACTCAATAACTAAGATTAGAAATATTTTTGAACCCTTGAGCTGGAAAATAGCAAGAAATTTCAGTGATGGTATGTGAGGCTGTCATTTTTAAATTTTTACTGTTTCATTTCTATCACAACCAAGTATTGATGTAAAATGGTAAATGTAAGTCGTTATCTAGGGTGTACATAGATCCGGGGCTTGCGCAGACTAAAGCCTGACTCCAGAACTTACTGTACAAGTATAGGTACATAATATATTGATATGTATGTAGTTTATCAGCCGTCTGGCTACCGTAATGCAGACTCTGTGAGGATCACTTTGTGATCTGATGGTCTTTTGTGGAAATAGAGGACGTGTGAATATCCCAAGAAAGATATTTATATATAAAGAAAGTTACATGTCACGCAACCACCCATAAAAGATAATAGACATCATCATCATCGTTACCAGCCTGTCCGAATCCACTGACTTATCGCATCCAGCTTCTGAATGCAGCTTATCACAGTTTATCATACCACTACGTCGGAGGTTCAAGTACACACTCCATTTAGTATATGAGTACTTACACATATTTACAGCATTATTATCATCATCAGCCTAAGTTCAGCACTGGACATAACCGTCCCCTGTGCGGTTCTGCGAATAATCCTGACACTAGACTTCTCTATTGGAGATTACAAAGCACGGGTTCTCGCAACGCCCACGTTTCTGGGGTAAGCGGTCAGATGCAGTTGTTCATAAGATAAATGTCGTAGCCCTATAAGAATTTACAGAATTTAACGATATGATGGCTATGAGAAAAATGTGCAGACGCCTTAAACAATCGTTTAACTAAAGCTTCTTATTGAACTTTTTATTTCCGTATTTGTTCCTTAGCCGTCAATTTTTTGCAATGGATATACATATAGCTACAAAAAATTTAACCGTTCAAACTCTCAATCGTATTTGTTCTTGTGAATAACAATTTGAAACTTAGAAAAAACCTTGAAGGGTTGTCAATTATATTATATTTAATAATAGGTCGGAGGTGCGTGTAGTGGAAAAATTGTCTTATCCGATGTACATGTAACTCATTCCTATAAGCTTCTAAGAACAGCTTGTATTTGGAATACCTCGGTAAAATAAATATTTAGTAAATCATCTTGCATATTGTGGTCAACACTCTTTACGAGGTGTGCCTACATAAACAAGACGACCAGCGCAGCAAAAACTTACTTCGATTATAATAATGCTTTATGATATACCTACTTACATATGTAAATTCAACAAAAACTATTTACAAATAGCTTAACATTTGTTGTGTAGCAATAAAACATCATTGCTATTAGATTGATAATTATTAATCGTTTTCATGAAACCATAGAGATTATTATCAAAATAAAAAAAACTACACAATTAACTTAACATTATTATCAACATAATGTTTGTCTATTACTTCTGATGCTAAATGACAACACACAATTCATAATTTCCGTTTGGCTTTAAGTCTGATGCACGCTAACAAAGTTAACTCGTGATATAATCTATTTGCATACACTTTATTCTGTATTTCCTACCAATTATAATATAGGCATATTCCTAGTCAGGGCCGCAATTGGAAGTATGGAAGCCCTGGGGCAACGAAGGAGTGGAGGCTCCTAATTATTAATTATTTTCCATTACATTAATTATTTTTCAGGGTCAACTGTTCTTCGTTTTTTTTTACTTATTTTATTTTTCTTTAACTCATGAGTACAAATTACAAATGACACATTAAAAAAGGACTGCCTCATTTTGATTTTTCTAAGCTTAAACTTATACGGGTATCAATTGCATTAAAAATTTTATCTCACTATTCGGAACATATTTATACGCATTATGTACAGATAGGGTATTAAAGAAAAAAGCATATCTATGGACTAAGTCTACTAAGACTTAACTCGCTTATTCTGAGAGGAGTGTTCCGTGTTCCAACCGTGGAATGAGAAATGGGTCGAGAACAAAACTAATGTCTTTTAATTACGTGTACCGTATTAAGATATTTTTTTAATAAAATGATATCATTTTGTCACTTGCGTCATTACTGTAGTTCTTTAAGAGAACTTAATTACCATTTTGTCGACTACTTCTCGGACGTTTCCATGTCAAGTAATATAGCCTACCCTGATCTAAGTAAGTTTGTATATTTATCTCGGACTGTATACGACAGCGTCAGATGTACCGTATGTTTATTCGAATGACTTAATGTTTACAGATGGCATTATATAAATTCGGAACACAAACAAGTATATTAAAATTCTTTGCTGTTAATTATATTGGAACATTAAAAAAACATTGAAATGGAAATGGTTAATAAAAGTGCTATGACGATTTTGTAAATTATTGTTTTTTGGTAATTATATGGACCACCGCTTCCTATTAACATGACATCATTTTCAAAAATACAGAATGCGTTAATAGTTACGTAGTGTAAAGTAAAAGGCGACAAAAGTGTACAATTACAAGGTACCCGGGTTAAGCAACTTATCGATTTAATTATAAGTAGTCTGTTAAAATTTACAAGGAAGTGTGCGATTGTTCGGGAAAATACAGTCAATGTGACAGACGTTTAGCATTCACTAGTGAACAATGCGCATTTAGTTTTCTTAACGAATTGTATATCTGATATGTTATTATATCGTATACATTTGCAGGATTTAGCTGAGGTTGCTGTGATCCCAGCAGTGATCGTTTCTCAATTTGCAGCCAATGGTTAACTTATTTTTAAATGTATGACTTATTAATCGTTTAAAGTAAAATTCAAATCTCTAATTTTATTAAATCAAAAAGAATTGGAACTTAGGCTATTACTCGAGGAATTTAAATTAATTTAGGCTATTACCCTAGGAATTGGAATTAAGGCTTGTTGTGTGTGTGAGAATATAAAATAAATATTAAGATAAGTGCGTTTGTCTGTGTGTGAGTGTCGTTAAATTATAGTTTATTGTTATTAGATAAATCTTAAATTCAAGAGCTAATGATTTATTGTAATGAGATGCTTCTCAGACACTCATTTAATATATCGTTTTAAACATTAATCTTCAAACGTTCGTAGTTCGAAACATTCACTGGATAGACGAAGGATGTGGGTTCGATTTCCATCCAATACAAATACTCGTATTAGTGTAATGAAGTCGAGTGTTCATTCTGACTGCGGATAAAATTATCTATACAAGTACATATTTAGAAACCTATATACATCTTTTATTAATTGTGTGAATACCTCGTAGCCATAGCACGGGCTCTGTCGAGTTAAGAGTTGGGAGACCATGCATCAGTTGTTCCAAAATCATTACGTAACGGATATTAACAAAATAACACAAAATACATTTCTTTCAACGTTTAATACCTACATAATTCTTTTAACAATAACTCAAGTCGGACAAAGCAAATATCTCAACAATAGCCCACTATATCAGATCATTTAAGCCTTGATTTCCTTCAACTCCTTCTCGTACTTTGTGACGTACTTCTTGGTCGGATCGTACTTGGCCGTCAGCTGGTTCCAGAAATCGTCCTCGTGGTTGATGAGGTGTCCAATAACACGCCGGGTGCCGGATTTCTGTGTTTCTGTACATTTGGCGCACTCGTTCTCCAGAGCTTCTTGGATGTGAGCTGGATAATATGCACATATTACAGTTATATTATTAGTTCCAATTAGTCTGTACATTTTTATAGCGGTGTTTTATAGTCATTGTCATCATCATCATCACCAGCCTTTGAATGACCACTGCTGGACATAGGCCTCCCTTAATGGGCGTCACTCCTTTCGATCCCGGGCCTACCGGATCCAGTAGCTTCCCGCTGTCTTCTTCAGGTTATGAGACCAGCTGGTAGGAGGGCGACCTACGCTCCTTTTACCGAGACGTGGTCGTGGCTCCGGTTTCTTATAAATTAATAAATATTTGGGACGTTAACACACTTCTCAGGTCCTGAAGTAAGTAGAGTCTTTGCAAATGAGACGGCTCATAAACTTCATACCTACATATGTACGAATATGTATATAATTATATATTATATATTTATGCACAATTTTTTAAATAGGTACCTACATATTTTTCTACACAAATAGTTGTGCTCCTCACAGAAATATTTGTTTCGGGTGCTGGCCGGGAATCAAACCCACGACCTCCAAATCAGCACACAGATTCACTAACCACTAGAGAATGGGCTGATCAAAATAATATTACTTCCAACAACGGTAATCACAAACACACAGATTCTATGTGATTGTATGTTATATTCAAGCAATGAAAGATACTAACCGACCTTAACTGCTGTTAGAAAATGTGCAGACATATATTTACACTGGAGCAACATGGTTGGACAAACCCAGGCCCTCTCCAATTACAGGTAGAAGAACCGCGGTCGACAGCGAAGTGATAATGAGTTACAAAAATATAAACATTGCTCAATTGAAACTGTTCAGGTATATGCGCTAAGTAATATTTATTTTAAAACTAGACAAACACTGTTTTCTCAGTAATAGCTCAAGTTGAGTTAAGTCAAGGTTTCCGTTCACGTGCAGATACTTACAGCTTGTAACTATAACTTAATGCATTACATATTAACTGGAGTCTTTTGCCCTCTGGCAATCTAATCATATGTAAATATTTATTGAATCTGCCTGATATAGTGTTCCAAGTTACATTTTTTCGGAACGAAATTCGGGTTTCATACGTAATTTTATTTATTACAATTTATCCTATTATTTAATTGTCATAATATCTACATATTATGTACAATGATTTATTTTTATTTTGTTCTTTTTAATGTCGATGGTTTTCTTTTAAACAACGTACTAGAATTGAATGAAAGTTTTAAATTTAAAATTATCAAGAAGTTGGTACGATTCAGAAACTACAAAGTATCAGAATAACGCAAGCGAAATACCATGTCATATTCATCGCCAAATTTGCAATTTGCAATAGCAAGAAATTGCTGTTCGATTAATCTAGATAAATTAATAGCTGATTTAGAAAAAAAGCAACATCATAACAAAGGTGTAGGCAGAGGAATGTAGTACACTCCCACCTTTCACCAGTTACGTTTACGTCCTATGGAACAAGTGGTGAACCTATTGCCATATACCGGGCACAATTCCAGACTCCGAGTCACTAATAGAAAGTCTAAATTAGAAAAATCTAATAGCACCCGACCCAAGATTTGAACCCAGGACCTCCCGATCGGCAGTCGCGCTTGCGACCACTCGACCAACGAGGCAGTCAATGAAATAGAAAAAATATGAGATATACAACAATCATTAATTAATTCGTTTTTTAGACTGTTAACCAGGAATCACACCTGTACCCCCCGCCAGGAATAGTTTGGAGAAATACTTGTAAGCTTCTCGAATTTGACAATAAATATATGCTACTGTTGTACATAGCTAACTTACAATCGTATTGAAAGAGTAACTCGAAAGTAAGAAATCAATTATAGCTTCTGTAATCCTCTGCAGTTTAGTTCAATTCGTTAAAAATAGTGCGAAATATATAAATACTCAGAATGGATTATACAAAGAGTTATATTAAGGTGCAACCACGGAGAAACGAATCAGAATCAGATTCGTAATTTTTGCTAATTAATGACACGGCAAATAATTTCATACTAAATCGTGATACTTATTTATTGTTAGCCTATAAACTGTCTTAATGCTACAATTCCATTAACAATCCAAACAGTCATGTACTCACATTTAAGCTCCTTTCCTTCAGGTGAGCACTTGCCCTGGTCCAGCACGCACTTGATGTAGGGAACCAGGAGACGCCGGTTGCTGAGGATCTCGTCCAAGTTGATGTTGTCCCACTTATCAGTGTACTGCTCCTCCGGCCGGGCTGCAGCCATGGCCGCGAGAGCGAAGAAACAGACCACGATGTAACTCCTCATTGTAAATGGAAAATTCCTGAAAATCAATTGTTATAGATTAAAATAGACTGATTTGCTTTTATTTTGGGCAATAGTTGCAATTATAAAAGGATTGGCTATTTTTTTCTTTTTGCCTTGCGTCAGTTTTTTGAAAAAAAAAAAAACTGAAACTGAGAAGTTGAGATTGTCTTTACTTAGCTGCTTCATTTATAGCCGGATATTATCAAATCTGGGATTACTATACTGGGATTACTAAGAAACATGTAACATTAAATTTAGAAAAGGACCATAATTTGCAACTCTATTTATATGTAGAGACAAAGAATTAATACTTATCTCGAATGAATACCTGACGTTACACATACCAAAAAATATGATTAAGGGCTCTTAATATTTATTTTTAAATATTGTTTAAAAATTTAAAACTATATGATAATATGCTCCGATAGTTCGGACATGTAGAAAGAATGGTAAACGAAATAATGACAATAGGGATATACAATAGGAAGTTAATGGATGCCAAATGGATGCCGAACGAGACCAAGAGTCACTTCACCATCAGCGTAAGCCCACTTCTAGACATAAGCCTTTCCTGAGGGGTGCTTATTCATAATCCCCAGGATGAGCATGGGAGTTGGGGATCGCAGACTCAGTTGTCTTGAAATAGATCAGATAGCCTATAGGAGAGTCAGAGTTCCCTTAACATTACATGTACGAATGAAGACAATGATGAATCTAGAACCACCTTAGTCCCGTAAGGATATACATATATGTTTATATATTACCTGTAGCTAGAAGCTTAGGCTCTGATTAGATTCTCTCAACTGATCTCAGTCACGGTCTTTACCTGTGTTTTATATACGCTTGAATACATCGTGACGCATAGCGTTTACCGACTGCCTAGTTATTTTTATTTAGTAATTAAAGTAAGAACGAGCTTATGTGATCGACAGAACAATTCTATGCCATTGTTTGGGCCAAGGTCTTGATCTGTTCTCAGTTCATCTGAAGTCGATACCTACAATAATTATTTAGTAGTTATTTCGTTGATTGAATGCACTTAGATAATTATCGTTATGATGTCAGACAAAATTCATTATGTTTAAAAAGTCATCACGTTTAAAAAATCCCTTACAATGTTGGCAGCTCCTGCACGTGGTGACCATTATACATAGAAGAATGATCTTGGAAATAAGATTGGCAAGTATTCCATTTCATGGAGGTGACCACTACCCATAGTCGTTTTAAACTGTTCGTAAAAAGAAATTGCAGCTGACCTGAAAGCAGTAACAGATTGCAAAATGTAAGACTAGGCCGGAGAGCTTATATAAATAAAATAAATAATTAATTATTAATTAATTAGTTTTAAGTTTTCAATGTACAAAATTAAATAAATAAAAAATAAAAATAAATAAATAATTTAGTATGTACCACACCATCATAATTCCAAAGACAAATTAATCGATTAGAATAAAACTATCGATCGACTGGAAAATTTCTGTTACGTTGTTAAAACGAATAGACATATTTATATGAAAAATTTCCATTATATGGAAGCGCTGATAACTCAAATTCACTTGCAGATTGGAAACAATCTGTAAAGTTGAGCAACATCGAGCACTGTCTGGGTAAATTTTCACAAGTATTTTGATGTTTTATAGAGCATATTAAACCAGTTCCGTTTGACATTTTTTTTAATATTTAGCCTAGCAAATAGGCAGACGGGTCACATGCTGGTAAATGGTCACCGTCGCCTAAGGATATTAAACTGTATTGTTGAGTAACAATTGTTAAAAGAGGATTAGAATATAACAGACACACAGCTATTAATTTCGATACAGTTACGAGTAAGTCAACCGCACAGAATCCGCTACTTACACTTAAACTCTTAAACACTACGACACGTACAAAAACGATTTAGTTAACCTTACATCATCATCATCATCATCTGCCTATTTCAGTCCACTGCTGGACACCGACCTCCCGAAAAGAGCGCGTTCACGCCCTGTCTTACATAATAATATATAGGTATTTGATCTGCGCTGATAGATGCATCAATTCTAATAATAAAGGCAGAGTAAAATCACAAACGATACGTAATTCTCTCTTCGCTCTGAAACATTCCATGGGACATGTAATGAGAAAGGGGCATGGAGCTGAACATTATTTGATCTTCATAGTCTCCATAATACAAAAAGCGCTTTAAGCAGTCGAATGATCACAACAGAAGCGTTTTGAATAACATTACTTTTAGTAACATGTTGCAAATCACATTTTATTTTTGATACATTTGCATATTAAAAATGTAGCGCATTTGCTATCTGATTGATATTAAAGATTGAAATAATACAAGTTTATCGTTTATCATCATCATGATCATCAGCATACACCCGTACACTGCTAGAGATAGGCCTCTCCAATAGCACGCCACTGAACTTGATGTACAGCTCGTCGTATCCAACCACTGCCAGCCACTTTGCGTATATTCCACCTAGCCGGAGGGCGTCCTACGCCTACGTCCTAGTTTATAATTACTACGAATATATCAATATTCATGTATGCCACAACGCGGTAACTGTGTACATATAATATGTAAATAAATAAAAAACGCACAGTACAGGGAAACTTGGCGTTACTTTAGCACAAAAAAAGTATGAAAATCATTGTCATACAATGAATTACATTTGAATTGATGGTTATAGTGTAATCTAGAAAAAACACGGGAAGTCTGTAAGGATAGAGACATTGGATACTCGGTGTTCTCTACCTACATCGTAAGGAACTTGGAGTGATGGCATAATATAGGTAATATATGTTCGACTGTTTTATTATAACGTTATTTTCCTGGTAAATTGTTTAAATTTATTTTTAAATACCGCGAATAAATTGTCAAGGAAATGTTGATTTTATTGTGTTAGATTAATTCATCTAATATTCTTTAACTCAATGCAAAATAAAATTGCTATTATGTATTAGCATTTGTTGTAAAAATACATGATAAATATTATAATTTTTCTATTTCCATATAATAGATCGCTGAGGAGTATTATTTAATTATATTATTATTCTATATTTCTCAATAACTTAAACCTGTATTTAATTTGATTGGCGTTATTCCACTAGCTACATATAATTCGATTTAAAATTATTAAATAATTGCCTTCATAATTAATGACGTTTGACATTGTAACGACAAAGTATCGTTTGCTTGTAATGAGAATTTTTTATGCATGACTAAGGATATTTCTAAGAAAAATTCTTGTTAATATTTAAATCAAAGTTAAAACACATTCCTAATATAAAATTCTTTAATGCTGCATAATATGAAAGCGTTCGTTTTGTTCCGTTTTTAAATCATGACAATTTGGTCAATTCGTTGGAAATAATGGAAATTTATGAAGGAAATGTTACTAAATATCAATGGTATTACAAAAATATGAATCTTTCAATTATGAAATTCGTCTAAATTGCGTCCATCATAATCCACATTAAATTATATCGACACGCCTCAATTAGAATACAAGATTGAATGAATTTTAAATAATAAGAGCCGTCAATTTACGATTTAAACAAAATTTAAAACGAGATTTGTGCGTAAAAAAATCTTATATGATGTAGGTATACACGGCAGCTAAATTATTTTATAGTGTACCTAAATGATAATGATTACTAGATCTACCTGTATATTGTATATCCATAAGATATATTTAAAAATTTGATACATGAGTATAATAAGCATATCACTAGATCACTTTCCTTATTTCTTTAGTTGCTTTTAATTATTCACTTTATTTCTTTTCATCAGGACTTCCTTCATATTTATAACATTTTCGATTATTAAATTAGGAAGTATCTATTGTTTTTTGCAAGTAACGCTAGTAATGAATTTTTAAGGCTAATAATTGTGATTGTGATAGACTATTATAAACAAACGAACACTAATTGCGGTCTTATAATGACATCACTTAAGCATGGATTTCAACAAAAAATGCCAACGCGATAATAACATTAACATATATTAATACCAAAAATGTTATTGACTTTTCAACACGTCGATATTAAAATCTAGGCTTTGACGGATCTCAGATCGTTCTCATACTCCTTAGCGTATTTATGGGTGGGGTCGTATTTGGCGGTCAGCTCTTTCCAGTAGTCGGGCTCGTTGTTGATAAGGTGGCCGATCACGCGACGTGTGCCTTTCTTCTGGGCGTCCGTGCACTTAGCGCAGTGGTTTTCCAATGCTTCTCTGATGTGAGCTGGAACAAAGTGTAAAGTGAATAAAAGTGTTGCTTTTTTAAAAATCGGGACCTGCTTGTGTTGCAATTTTACTAAGAATAACATAACATCACGTCTGTAATCCCCGAAGGGGTAGGCAGAAGAGTACACTACACTCTCAATTAAGTAGCTTTCTTTGTTTATACAATATTTCACACCCCTTTATCTCGTAAAATAAAAAATGATCTGTTTGTTATTTACATATGTACGTCCGTTTGACCATGTTGACCTTATATTGACCTCAACATTATTTTACATTGGAATGTCAAAAACATTGAATAATATTATGTATTTTTTGTGTATACAAATTATCTTATAACAGGTAATAAAAACAAATAAAAATATTGAAAAACATACGTAGCAAGCGATAACAAGGAATTTACAAAAATTTAAAAAAATACATGGAACTACTTACATTTCAACTCCCTCCCTTCAGCCGTGCACTTGCCCTTGTCCAATATGCAGTTGATGTAACCAACCAGCAATCGCTTATTATTGATAATTTCTTCTAAGTCAATGTTATCGAAACGGTCCGTATACCTGGCTTGTGGGGCAGCTACACACAGTGACACCAGCGCAATCAGACAAACTATCGTCTTCATTCTGCAACTAAGAACACACAATTATACAATAACGAAATAAGAAGACACGATGTTATTTTAATGCCATTTTAGTGACAATAATATCAACCGCAGCGCAGCAAAAAGCTTAATCGACACTTATTCTTAGTGGTCACTAAATTCCATTATCAAAAATTATTACTGCAGTATTGACATTGAATTCAATTAAACGAATTATATACTATCATAAGACTATCAACAATATAATCTGCGTCGGTGTTATTAAGAAAAAACAAATACCTTTTTTAATTTAATGAAACTTTCAATTGAATTTGACAGCACAACGTTGCCCAAACAAATCGCATGGACTTCCACAACTCGGACCTTTTATACTTGCATAGAACACCTATAGCACATCACCGAACTCGTTTCGGCTATTACACGCTTCAGAAGAACCGGATTTTGTCACTCTATCGATAATTAAACTATACATACCGTCACTAACATTCGATATATGCGGTTACACAGTACCTACGTCCATATGACTTTTTGTGTCACTTCTTCAACAAATCCATGATTGTGTTATTGGAATATAATTAGATATTACGTAGTTTAAATACTGATTGACGGTTTATAATATCATCATAGCTTTTTAAAGCTATAGATATTCTTATATTGCTTACTGATATTGGATACATTTAATGTTGATATATGCTGTACAATATTGTCAGCATTTGTGGCAGGAAGGAATCTTAAAAGGGTTACTGATGTCGCATATTGATTTAGGCTTTACAATATCATCTTTTTATCCTATGGAAGTTATTACATTGGTTACAGATATTGAAAATTTTGAATGTTGATATACGCTTCGCAATATTGTCACAATATGATATGGCTATAAAGATTTCTATACTGACTACTGATATTATATTGTTGGCAACCATCACGTTCCAAAATTATGAAAATGTGAAAAAGAAAAGAGAAACAAAAGAAACGAGG
>DWME01001655.1:0-23841 GCA_018244795.1 Parelbella ahira ahira
GTAGTACCTACACCCTCACGTTTCACCATTTACGTTTGTCCCATAGAATAGGTGTTGAGCCTATTGCCACACACCGGTCACAGATCTAGACTCCGAGCTACTACTAGAAAATCTAAATTAGAAAATTCCAATAGTAACCGATCCGGAACTTGAACCCAGGACCTTAAGTTAGTACATATTTATTTATACCTATATACATATAAGTTATACGTAGTAATGCACACAGATACAGAACAAATAGTAATACTCTTCAAACTATGAATTAAACTCACAATTCAATCTCAACAATCAACATCACAAAACATCCGACCAACAAGTTTCTCAAGTCACGCATTTATGATATATCGCATCTCTCAACACCATCTACAACCCCACCCTAACATGAAGAAATCACAAACCAGCAGACAAACACATCACTTAAGTCAAAAGTCATATTTTATTTCCTCCAAAATAGCTACGCCAGTTTAGTAGCACGCCAACAAAACAAACCGTTTTAATCGCTCTGCCTTTGATTGAAACAGGAGTCAAAACGGAACGCCCCCAGGTATACATAAGTCGATAAGTCTCAAAGGTACAACCGCCAGGAACAATAGTTGGGTGTTTGCTCCATCGTTTAGTTACACCTCGGCAAACAAGCGAACTGAGATTAACAGGCTTTTAATAGAACGCTCAGTGAACTCAAACACTCACTCGTCCTTTACAAATACCGGCGAGCCGAAACTGCCCGCCGGGTAAACAGCGCTTGTGGAAGTTTTAAAAGTTATTTATAAATATAGAACATTTTATTTGAACGTTTTTCAATGTTCTCGAACAATCTAATCGAATTACCTTGCGCTAACCGTGGAACGACAAAAGGGTTGATGACGATAATGATGACGTTGCGCGAAATTAATATCATTACACCTTATTGTTCCACTGCTAGAAATGGGCGTCCTTTCAAACTGACAGGTTAAGGCCCTAATAAACCAAGCTGGCTGAATGTGGGTTGCAGACGTCACACGCCTCACAGAACTTTTTTTCACGATGTTTTCATACGTAGTTCAAAGAAGAATGTAATTAATGTTACCAAATAGAATAAAATGTATGAGTTGGTATGGCCTATAAACAAAATGTTGAAGTAGATAATTAATCATCATCATAATTTAACGATTATTATTTATAATTATCACATTGCCCTGTGAAAACATTAATTTGAAAATGGAACATACTATTCAACAGCAACTATTATCAAGTCTATTATCATCAAAAACTCCCAACGTAAGGCTAACTAAGTACATAATAATAATCATTATTAAGTACATACAAATATGATACATATTTTTATTTTTTAAAGTAACTGTACAACTCCCTCCCCTACCCGCCCCTTTTAAAGCAGCAAAGCCAACTCGGACCGCCTATTTATTATATTGAATTGAATCAAAACTTTCAAGTAGTTTCAAAGCTGTGGTTAATATTGAATATTGTTAGATTATGGAAAGGAACAATTTCAGAACAAACAATTGCACAACATTTTGTTATTACATCCGTCACAGCTTGGGTCAGCTTGGGGAAAAAATGTTATCATAAGTAACTTAAGAGGGAATTTGAAATTTTAATATGGCAACCCTAATCATACGCAATAACACAGCTAAGATCATGACATCACTGCGTGAGGTACCAACAGCATGTTATAATACCCGTTATCCGGATAACGAATTAACCGGATATTACTTTGTACCGCCGTGTACTGTTCTCTGATTAAACCGACATGAAGTTTCGTCTGAACACTTTGTTATTGGAAAACTTTTACTAAAATGCACCATGGATTCAAATATACCAGATGTGTTCTGTGTTTTCTAAATAAATATAAAATTATTTGAAAAGATGATTCATCCATAAATTATATATATAACTATATATATTTTGACTGGGGTGTTTTGTCGATGATTTTGTGCCAGGGTATCATAAAAGATCTAAATATATTATTATTTATATAAAATGTAGTTTATCAGCCAGCTGGGTACCGTAACACAAGTTCTGCCTCGTTGGGGATCAGATGACCGTGTGTAAAGCTGTCTTTGGACATTATTAAACAGTATTATTATGACTGTCAGACAGTAATTTTTTTGTCAGCGTGACAAAGGCTTTATTTGGTTTTAAATGTAACATAACGTAACATCACGCCTGTATTGAGGCAGAGGGCAGAGGAGTGTAACACGCCCACTTTTCACTACTTGTCAAATATGTAACACGGTATAGGGATGCGCCTGTTGCCGTTTTAAATATATACGTGTTAAAAATTCCGATATCTTTCTGAAGAACAATTGAAGGAGTTCTCTACATGGCCTATCATAGCTATGTATGTATATTATTATATCTACACCCCAGGCCTTCCCTAATCCTGTCATTTCCAGTTAATCTTTAACCCTCGTCAATATATCTCGGATTTTATCACGGTTTCCTTTGATCGCTTTATTATCTTCCGAATGAACTATTTGTTCAAAACTTGTATCGTTTATAGCAACATTATAAAGATTCGGTCGAATCTACGCAGGTCGTTGTGTTAAACGACGATGACTGTATATTCAATATTAATGTAAGACTATGGATTTAAAACAATATGAATACCATCTATAAAAGTATATGAAAGCGTTCAAAAGATATATACGATTTAGCGGAAAAACTATTGGTATACCGTTATTGAAAAAGTACTATAATATTGCAAAGTTTAATTTATAACAACTTATAAAATAATTGTCTAAAAATAAATATAAGAAAACACAAATGCAACACCACCAACAAATGCTTCGTATAGTGTTTAAAGTTGATTTAATTGAAATATAAATAAACGACGCGACATTCATTAACACGGGCGCACAACACACAAAAAACTGAAAGCTCCTTTTGTCGTAGTTGTTTATCTCCAAATACCTACATTGTATCACACTTTTCAAAGAGAATAGCGAGGAAAAACAAGAAAACACTCTCCGTCAACTAATTACACGCTGAAGGAGCTCTTGGCAGCTCCCTCGTCAACTTCGAGGTGACAGTAATTAGTGGAATTAGCTGTCTCCTCGTTAAAATTGGACCTAATTGTATCATTGCTTATCCTGTACACCGGGAAGATGTTTTGCGTTTTATCAACGCTATAAAAAATATGCGTTTGAAAAAAAAGCATAATAAATCAGAAATATTAAAAAGAGGTCTTGAGAGGAAATTTAAAAATATATAACATGTTAGAAAGTTGTAATAATTTATTGGGGCTTCTAAAAAATATCCGTTATTTAAATATGGCGTCAAATTCGAATTTCGAATATCCGCGAACGGTCAATCCACCATTTTCGTTCCGACTCTTGGAATAGATACTACGAGTACTTACTATTTATATATACACAATACTACTATGTATATATAATGTGTAACTACTTTGTTTAGTAAATTGTTTTTTATTTATTCCTTACTGTTTTTAGGTTTAACAAAGGGCAAACTTTATACCATAACACATTCTTTACCAGTAATAATTACTAATAAAATAAGATCGTTGCCATGACAGTTTCGTCAATAAACCCCATGTAAAATATATATGTATATGATTTTTTTGTAAAGTTTTCTAGTTATATCGCTGAACATCATTATTTTTAATATATGTATTATTAAAAAACATAAATATGACAAAAATACAAATATTTCTTAAATCCTAAAAGACGTCATATTTGCACATACTCGTAAGTTTATAGTAAATTTTCTAGTTCGTCTTTTGTTTCCAATAAAGTCTGCCAAAATCAGCTCGACAACGATAAGGGTCGACTGGTAGAGAATTTCGTTGAGTTACAGCATCCAATAAAGAGCAAACTGGAAAAACGAGAACAAAGTAGAACCAATACGGCGTACCAAAATAGCGACCTAAGTGCAATAGTATAATATAGTTACGGATTCTAAATTTAGGTACTTGTAATATAAATTATCCATAGACATTTCGTAAACAGTGGTCATATCGTTTGAAAACGGAAATTTTTCAAATGTGCTAGTTAGCCTTTGCTAATGCTACAATTCATAATTCATTTTATTTATACAATTATAGTTAAACGCGTGGTACTTTTGATATGCATTTTAATATTTTTAAAATGTTCATTAAATTAGTTATCCATTGGAAAAAAAACTTTATTTTATTATAAATTCATCACTTTCCTGTTTCTTAGCTATTTTATTATCCATCATCGCAGACATCATTATCAATCCCTTCAATCATTTCAATTTCGAGTGCGTAAAGAAGGTAAAAACCGTAGTCTACCATGCTGACCAAGCGCGGAGGGCAATCTTAACACAGCCTACAGCATATTAATGATAATCTTAAGGCGAACAGATTTCTTCATCATATTATTTCTTCACCGTTGTGCAATTGAAATTTAACCTTAAAAACTCATAAAAATTGCGTGCCAGGATTAGAACATCACACCACCCAAATAAAATGCTGAAATCTAAACCACATTTCCCAAGTAACTAAACTTAGTAGTCTTGACACTCCGTAGTCTTGTACACCAATATTATCTTCTAACAACAATATTTCAGCCGTTCAATACTTACTCGTAGCTCAGTGAATTTGATACTTACTGTACCATGCTATTTCAGCAACGAATTAGTGAGGAATGCCACCTGAAATAGAGTGTTTTTACTCGCTTTTTATTAGCTTCACTTGTTAAGACTGTATCTCCAAAACTATCTTACAACAGAGCTTGCGCGCTGTGGAGCAAGAACGAAGAGGAGGGGGGCGGAGGGTGGAGGAGGGGGGAGCAAAGTTACAACTTTTACCAAGTTCGCCTTTGAACGTGCAATAATTTTAATATTTCTTTTTATCAGCGCAATTAATATTTTAACGTTGGGGACAAAGTTGAGAGTTATCGTCCTTGTCTTTGAAAGTTAAGTTTTTCTAAGCAAATTTTTATTTCATTGTGTATAAGTTTCAATAATCTGTGGAACTTTTAAAAACTTTGTAACTGTTCGTCGCGTACCTTTTAACCTATTAATGTGTTATGCTCTATACAAATCTGTAACTCACTCTTTATATATATTTCTATATGTAGTATCTATCAAATTTCAAATCAATCAATCAATGTTCATTGGGTTCTCATAACTACTAAACAAAATGAAGACTGATGTCTGTCAAATACGTATGTATGAAGGGGTGATGCTGAACAAACACTTCACGTCTTTAAGGATAAAAATATTTCGTCAGTTGATGCTCTTTAATTACACCGTAGGAGATCTAGTGACGAGTTAACGATCTCGGCGATAGCAGTGAAGTCGCGGCAGAGACTCCGATGAAGACAATCTAATATATATAAAATATAGTATATAAGTTATGTTCATAAACAGTCACTCGGCATTTAATAATAGAAATTATGTAGTAATGGTTCTTTGTCCACAAAACGATAGCGCCGACATTTTTCTGCCCGTATTAAAATAACCCCCATCTTAATAACTATAAGTCTATATATGTATAAATGAAAACGAAGGGTGCCATTAATGCTTTTATTGAAATTAAGGGAGGTCATTTAGTTAATTAAAAAATTTGCGTTTATAATCTGGTAACCCTCACTTGACTAGCGTCGAAGGCTGTACTCTTAACCCTTCTCATACTGAAATGAGAGCGTCTAACAACGGTATCGTAAATGAATTTATAATTAAGAAATGAATGTTTTTGATGTATTGCGAAATAACTTATTACAAATACTCACCTCTCTTGATCAAAAAGGTCAGATGGTGGCTGATGAGTCAGAAGTCACTGAAACCGACGCGCGATACAAAGAGAACCAATATAAAGAACACATTTAAAAAAGTCAGTAATAATGCTGACATGAACATTACCGAAATTACAACAGTAAAAAAACTTTTATTACCTCGGAAAGCCGGTGTCCTTAAGATGGCATTTAATTGAAATCTGTCTTCGGTATCCGGTTTCAATTTACGCACCATAATGAATCATTTTAACGGTCGTTTTTATGAAACAATTGCGTAACATGCCGTCCGCTCCCGAAACTTCCGGTGCGCCGTCAGGCTTTATTACCTGAAAACTTTCAATTGATTTATCGTGATGAAATAATATTATTAAAAATATGAGTAATGGTAAACCAATTAAGAAGATGCGATTATAATCCGTAACGTTATCAAGGAGTGTGAAATCTGCCAATCCGGCCTTAGCGAGCTTGCCAGTTTTAGGTTTGCTCATTATCAGAGGAGACTTGTGTACTTACTTACTGTGTTAACAGGATAAAAGGGGTACTGACGATGTATAATATTATTTTAAATTTTATCACTTTTAGAAACACGCAAGTAAATGCAATATTGGAGAAGTATGAACTCATAACCCGATACGAGTTGTGTGTAATGGTGGCTATGGACACAACACAGTCCAGTATTTACAATTTTGAACAGTACGAGTAGGTACTTACATGAAAATTTAAAACAACGCAATAATTTAAATTACTTTTCCCATCAAACTTAGATTCGAATCCAGACATACATTCTATCCCTATAACATGAAGACAAAATATTCCTTTGTCGACAATCCCTAGCTATAAACTTCATAACTCCTCTCAATTTGCAATAAAAGCATCAATTACAGAAAGGACCTCGTTTCAATTTGGAAATCGGTCCGCAATTATGAACTAAGAGGGGAAATTAAAGGGAAAAGACAAAGTACGACAATAAAACTGCCTTCCAGGCGTCCATTTTGTTAAGCGCAAAAGCCTTGAATTTAAATAATTACATGGCCGTAACTAAAATTTACAAGCCACCTGCTGGATATTGCCGGACAATACGTCAAATTAACGCTAATGACATTCAATTGAAAAAGATGACAGTTGACATTTTTGTCAATTCTCAAAATTTAGGAGTAGGTATTAGGTAAACAACTATTAAGTAAAACGCTGGACATGGGGGTTAGGGATTCCAGGGCATAGCTTTTTGCACTGCCTAGACTGCAGTTCATTGACGGCCAGGGTAGTTATTCTACACATAAATGTATACTTATAAATCTCTAAAACTTAAAATCTGAACGCATATTATTTAAACCTGCGTTATGAAGTAATAAAAATAATTTTGTTTAAAAACGAATATTAGATAGATAGATCTTAACTTAGGTCCAGCGAAGCGGGCGGGTGACTACTAATTACCTAAAAGTATTCCTCATAAAAAAGATTACAGGACATACAATTTTAAATTTCCGTACTCTAAATTAGTACAACATTTGCACACATAAAAATACCATGTGAAAGCAAGAATATTTTTGACTTTGATGAATTTTTCACTGCAATGCCATATTTAGATTTAGCTTATAATAACGTGGCGGGAAATTTGAATTTGGAACGTCTGTTAACAAATAAGCAAAAACAGTGATAACAGGCTGGAACGTGTTTCTCCTCTTTTTTAATATTAATTATTAATATTTTTATTATTTGGAAGAAAAAATATTGTGCTTTAGATCTATAACGACAATTAGATATGATAATATTATAATTTTCATCGCACCAAGTCTGTGTCGGGGCAGACAAACAGAGTTAGTAAAAATTAAATATCTATCTTTATAGACCTGACTTGCTTCTACATTCTTCGTTCTCTTTATATACATAAGCCGGTTTTAAAGGCTTCCGACTCTCCCAATAACCAGTAATTGACCTGTTTGTTCAATTAAGTGGAGTTATGTGTGTTCATTGAAATACATATGTGACATTACTATAAAGCAAAAATGTCCATAAAATAGAATGATTTAACGGTTACGGAGCAGACTGATACGAGGTTATTGCAAACAGCCAGATGTCGGTGTACAGGAAGAGTTATCAAATATGTATATCTCCCATCGCGAGCAGACCTCATTACGTGCGAACTGTGATGCATGTTACTGGCAATGTTAGGGTAACATTCGAAATTTGAAAAACATAAATGTTTAGAGGATTAAAAGAAATTTGCATATTTATGTACACTGTTCATAGTATAAAACCAACATGATTCTGTTGATACAATTATTATTATTCATACAATTATAAGTAAACACATCATAATTGCTGATTTTTCTAGAGTTTGAGACAATTAAGCGAATAAATTAAACATAGTAAGTAACTTATTAAGCTCAATTCAATTACACTAAATAAGTATACTCTATTAATTAATGAAGCCATATCTTTGTGAGAAAACGCCCACGTAAATCAGTGGAACAATTAAAGTATAAATGTTGGTGATGATGATGAAAAATGTTTAATAAAATCATTAGTAACTATTTCACCAATTATACTATCAATCTTAATTTATTCTATTATTTCATCAATAGTGACAATGGTTTTATTGAGAGTTTAAAACATATTTTTTAAATTCCCCAATTTATAATGAAAAATTTGACAAACCTTAACATCAACACCTTCGAATAAAAATACCTACAACTAATTGAAACATTAGATGTTTAAAAAGAATTGATATCTTCAACGCACATTATCTAAATATATTCATTATTGTGTGTATTTTGGCTGGCAAAATATAAGCACTTATAACACAAGTCGGAAAATAGGATTTTCTGTAGGAATTTATTAAGTTTGGTAGCCTTCACTGCAATGAACAAAGTTGAGAGGCCAGACAGGATATTAAACTTGACACGACGTTGGACGGGGGGAAAAATCGGTTACGTGCGATTGAAATTAAGGGAGGGAGAGTTCCGTAGGATGTTTGATTGAACCTAAAATTGACACATCTAAATTAGCAGCAATTATATATGACGATTAGATATAAATAATGAAAATAGTTAAAATTTAAGAAATAGTATATACGTGCTATTTCATGCTCTTCAACAACGTTCATTATCATCCTTATCAACATCAATACCATCAACTCTCTTAATTTCCAATGTTGGATACCAGTTCCTTACCGTAATAAGAACGATAAAGGTTCACACGAATTAAAAAACTTGTGGGCAACTGATTACATCATCATATACATATGTACCAGCTTAACTCACGTAAATTTTGTAGGATGGATCGACTGCGTCGGACGTATACGAAGTCCTTCATCATGAGCTCCCGCCTATTGCAGCGAGGTCGCGATGGACACAACAGTTTGTGGACAACTCTTCATGAAACAATATACGTTTTAAGGGGTTTCTGATATACGGATCCCGGATGCTGTTTAAGGAAAGTTGATTAAATGCCAAGTCGATTGAAACCGCCCTCTAATGTTAATCTGCGCACTTTGTGCCGGCTTTCTCACATTTTTTTGTTTCGCTTTATTACCAGCCAGGTTCTAATAATAGGACGGACTAGCTGTAGGCAGTTTTGGCTTCAAAGGGAATCGAGGAAATTGATTGAATTCTATTTAATGTACTCGTAATATTAGATTATTGACACTCAATCTCAATTTCAATCTTACGCTGTGCGGCAGTGTAGTCTGTATCATGTCTTCTTCTTTCTACTCCGTGACACCAAGTCTTGTCAAAGTTCGTTTTGTTATAATTATAATAATATTTTCTTATAATATCAAATAATAGTTATATTCAACTCTAATATAGTTTAATTTATCACTTGCAGATCTCGACGTGCTTGTTATACAGTCCTCACTCTCCTCAAGCATACGAATTTCTGCAATAGAGAGCGTATAATAGAGAATATCAAGAGCTTTCTTGAAGGTTCTTCACTATCTAGCTTGAAATTCCCAGTAGAAACTGGAACTCTGAATTTGTGTCCCCGGTGTGAAGAAACAGGCTCACTCCCTATTCCATGATAGGGCGTATAACATATTTAGTGAATCGTGGGAGTTTCCTACACTCTCTCCTCTACCCCATCCAGGAAATCCAGGCGTGATGGCGTGTTAGGTTAAATCTCATCTCGATTAATAGGCCACTCAACAGGAAGGTTCATCAAAGAGTCAGCAGCGGGTGTAGTGAAATTAAAGCATTCAGAACGATTTATTCAGGAATTATCCCAACGCCGGCAGTTGCGTCGCGTCCGGCGCCCTCTCATCTGCATTTAAATTATGGATTTAAATAAAACTCCCAGTCAAATAAGAGTAGAGGATAAAAAGTGAGATCTAGGTACTATGCGCATTACACCTGATGTAATATCTCATTTAGTTGATCGTGCTAAACCCGTGTATCTACAGATCTCCTGACGATAAATATTTATTTTGGTTTCAGTCTCTTCTTTGGGCTTCTCAATGAATTTGAACCATTTTTGTACTTTTATTCTAAATTCGTGAATAAGGGCTACGCTAACGTGAAGGTTCAAAATTCAAATTGGTCCTCACCGAAAATCCTCAATGGTGACATACAATACGCATCAACCCTCGCTCCCAAGGGTGGGAAGGGGGATGCTAATCCATTTTATTACACACAAATTATCGCACGCGATTCCTCTCGTAATTATGTTCCACTTTGAAATAAACTTTTGCCATTGATTATTATAAGGGTCCTCTCTCTGGCATAGGTATGGCAATTTTTTTATCGCTCAAAGCGAAACGTACGCAAAGTTAGAGAGCTGTTAAAAGTTAGCTTTGAGAGCAATCGATACTGCAGTTAGCGGATCGTTTAATAAGTCAGCGCTGATTGGTTTTTAGTTTGCTTCGAAATTGCTAGTCGAGTAATTATTTATATATTTTTCATATACCATCGTGTCATACGTTTATCAAAACTAGCTCTATGTTGAATTCCATAATGCTTTTGAACTACTTATATTTATACAATGTAGGTATATACGACAAGAATCAGTAAATGAAAGCCACAGAATGGAGTGGTAATATTTAATTATCCGACAAAACAGCGTAGCCTTAATAGATATTATCTGAGCGGGTTACATCTTTCCCTGTCGTTTCTACAGATGTCACATCCAGTGGTTACTAGAAGAGATATTTTATAGAAAAGTACCAAAATTTTCTACGAAGGTGCAGAGCATTTGACTGTGCGGAATTCATATTCATTAAGCTAACTGTAGACATTTACTCAAGCTACTGGTTTGTAACCAATTGCCACTGACAACACCTAAAGTGGTCCGCGATAGATTCCTACTGAAATCCTATTTGAGCTGGCATATACAGAAACAATAAATCTAAGAACCCACGCTGTGTATTTAAATGCGTATCATTACACCTGTAATCCACGAAGAGATAGGTAGAGAACTGTAGTACACTCCCATGTCAGTTACAGCTTGCTCCCCTATTATTACTTGTGTTTTATATACCCTTTGATTACAAAAGTTTTTTAAATTATATCCTGTTTGGCTATAATATTAAACAACAATTTATATGATACAGATTATTACAGAGCTCATCCAGAATATCTTAGCTTCCCCTATATCAGTGCTACCCGCCGCTGTCCGGGAAAATAGATCACGTGGCTACTTGTCCCTGGGATGGCCACTGGGTAACATACGACTTTATTGCTAGGCGAAGTCGTTTATCGAAGGACGTTATACATAAATCAATAAAAATAGGAAAAATAATTGCTATGTATTTTTAAATATGTACCGGCTTAGCTTTCATTTGTTTTTCAAGGCAGCCCATGTTTTGCGCCTATCCGAGGCCCTGCTTAAAGAGCCCTTTACATATATCCTTACAGACCTGATGTCCCTATGACCACACCATTACATTTACTATTCTCTTCCACTACGCTCGCCGGTTACGCCGACTTCTATCAATATATATCTTTTTTTTATATACATATTTAGCCCGACAAACAAGCAGACGGGCCACCTGGTGTGGCCACCGTCGCGTATGGACATTTGCAACTCCCGAGGTCTGGCCAATGCATTTCCGGTTTAGAAGAAGAGCATTCTTTGCGCTTTTCTTGCAGAATCCCATGTCATAGCGAAGATGTCTGGGAAAGCTCAGATGAAAGCTTATTCCATATTTTACACGTGCGCGGTAAATACGAGAGTGCAAATCGTTGTTTTGTATTAACAAAAATGAACAACAACATCAGCCTATCTCAGTACACTGCTGGACATGGGTCTCCTCTAATGAGCGCCAATAATAATTGTTTTTTATAATAGCATTTCTTTCAATGTAACTGCTATCCTCCCCGTTTTCGGAGCAGCTTGTCTCGGGGAGCGGAACGTGCAATAAATAAGCCGGGACACGCAATATGGCCGCCGGACCCTCGCCACTCGTCTCTGAAACGTCCACCGCAAACACATTGCTCTATCGGGTGCAGAGACATACTTTACTGGGTGCAAAAAATACTACAATATATATATTTACGAATGTTGCAAGCATATATGTTTGTATAACGGAACAAACATATTTATGCTTTTGAAACAGTGTAAGTAAGCATTTTGAGACGTTTGGTTGATGTATTACTAAACCGTATTAAAATAGCTCATTGGGGGGTGGGCTACGTCCAGCAGTGGGCTGAGAAAGACATGATGATTATGATGACGCACTTATGATAGCGTAGTCGCTTAAAATTTAGTTTTCCATTCTAGTATCTTGGCAATCCGCAATGGCTAACATGAGTTTGGTAACCCGTTAACATGTTAACTGTTAAGGAGTTAATCTGTTAAGGTGTAACCCTTCTCATTCTGAGTAGAAGCATATATATCCAACCATGGAAGGACAAAAGGGTCAATAATGATGACTATCTCAAAGGAAAAATCCAATGTGTAAGTTTATTTAAGACGTTTTCCTTCAGCATTATAGCAAGTAATACTTCTGTGCATACGTATCATCATGACAGGTCTCGTAGGTAGGCAGAGAGCACCAAGTGCCAAATACCTCCATTCTAACAGACTTTCCGTGCTACTTCTACACTCATCACTTTCTTCACAACTGCAAGCAGATTTCGATCAGCCAACATCTGATCTACTTTACGGGTAGGTAAGTAATACTAAAAATTTTAATTGTACATATCACTAATCCGAAAGTTCCTATACAGGATTTGAAAGTCCGGATACTTAAATTAGGTGGCTGGAATGTCTACCACTACACTATATTTATAAAGACGTTAATATGAGTTATACCAAAAATACTTTTTACAAAAGAAACACATTTGCTAGAAGACACATTCCCCACGAGACAAGCAAAGAAATCACAAAATTCCATGCAAACATCTCAACGTAAGTAAAATTAATAATGTTGCGGCAAGTAGCAATTAAGTCGGGTTTCTCCATTCAATAAAACGTTTCTCATTCTTGTACTTCTTTCACAACTACCTACATATTTACAGACTTTTTTAATCATTCTAAAAGCCTTTCTTTCACTCCCCCTTAGGTCCAATAAACCTCGCTGCTAAGCAAGTGTTGTGGTTTCAATTCGGATCCGGGGAAAATATTTGTGTTACGGACAGATGTTTTGTTTTATTTATTTATATTTTATTCTATTTCGTTGTTTGGTTCCTATCTATCCAATAAAGAACCCAGCATGATGATATAACAATAATAATAAATTATCGTTAAAACACATACGAACGTGGTATATTAATATTCGATTGGATGATAATATTTATAATATCTCGGGACATCTCCACACGCATACATCTGATCTCACAGTAAGCATCAAGAGAATTTGTGTTAAGGTAATCTGACGGCTGATAAACTGTATATATACATAAGTAATATACTTATTGTAATATACTTATATACATACATATATAGTTAGTACGTTCTTAAATTCAATCCATATTATCATTCGTTCGCTTGACTGTTCATTACCCACGGCTGTCCTGGAGAACAGATTGCGTGGCAATAAATACGGGGAAAAAGGGCCGCCCAACGACACCCGCCCTACTGACCGCTCGTATTCATTCGTTTCACGTCAACTATCTTATATTGATTTGGTACATGGTTCCGATACTTTGTTACAGATCATAAGGCTTTTAAAGGCTTAAATACCTACACATTTAGAATAATTATTTGTTTATTTATTGATCATTTCCGATCACATCCGATGGATAGGAGTTGGGTCCGATCCCAGTCGGGCAATGTCAGATTTTTCCTAGTTAAAATTCTCAGTAGCAGCTCGGAGTCTCAATTTGTGCCCCGCTATATGCCAATAGTCTTGGAAACTATTCCATAGTGGGACGTATAACGTTACTGGTGAAAAGTGGGAATGTACTACACCCCTCTGCCCATCCCATCACGGAACAAGGAGAGTTGATATAATAAGAATATAATAATAATTTGATATGTTTTTATATCTGCCTAAAAGTGACCTTTTCGAAATCTCAATTAGAAACTAATAAATGCTTCACTTCTCATTTAACTTAATCTGACCATATGTAAACTGTACTCATGTAAACCATAATAAAAACAGAACTGAAAACGCTAATTGCCATTAGATGGTCACTACAATTATCAAAACGTAGTGAACTCCATTTTGATATGATACGTCCTCGAAATCTAATAGCTACAAGAAAAAAAATTTTTCCAGCCTAACCTGAATTCAGGCTAGTCAGGTCCATATCTGCAACCTTCTCGAAGACCTCGAAGGCTTAGGCAACAAATAATTGTATTTTTCAACCCATCCTAACTTCAATCCAAATAAAGTCTGAAAATTGCTAACATCAATCGCAGTTCTAGAATCTTTTCAATTATCTCCGAACGGTGGAGTCCATTTTGAATATTTCTATTTTCGTATAACGCATATACTTGTTTATTGTCCACCGCTGTCCCGGAAAATAGATTACTCGGTAATAAATAAGCGACAGAATGGCCGCCGGCAGACTCAATGTTATTGGTCGCATCTTTTTATTCGCCTCACGTCGACCTTCTTATATTGTTTTTGTTCTTTGTAGGTTCTTGTAGGAAAGCAAGTTGGTGGGAAAGTTTCACAAGATATATCTGTCGAGGTAAGCTTTGTTGAACTTTTGTATCGGAGGTGCAAAAGTTCCATATTAGAGCAAACATATCGTCGCGAATGTTGTGAAGTGAAAATCTTATCAAAGAAAAATATTTTAACATTAGCTCGAAAGAATTGACTTCTACGGGCTGACTACGCTTTATATATTTATATGAGCACTTGACCTAAAACTAAACAGATCTTATAATACCAGATATCTGATAAACAACGAATATAAATATTAAAACACTTGTTTATTGCAGATTAGATTTAGTAACTCATTAGTAGACTTAACGTAACATCAAGCCTGTAATCCCTGAGGGGTTAGCAGAGGAGTGTAGTACACCTCCACGTTTCACCAGTTACGTTTAAGTCCCATGCAATAGGTGGTGATCCTATTGCCATACACCGGGCACAATTTCTAGACTCACACTGCTAGAAATTCTAAATTAGACAAATAGTGCCCGACCCGGGATTTGAATCCAGGACCTCCTGATCGGTAGCCGCGCTTGCAACCACTCGACCAACGAGGCAGTCATAACATAAAAAATGCTGCATTGACAATGCGCAGCAGCGCCTTAAAAGTATTTTCACACTTACATATATAAGAAAAAGAGAGAGAAACAAGTCAAAAAGAAAAAAAGTTACTTATACACAACATCATATACTTACTCGTATATTTGTTTTATTTATTCATCCAATTATGTACATATGGCAGTAGGCTCACCCCATATTCCACAAAGGGACGTAAATGATGAAACGTGGAAGTGTACTACGCTTTTCTGCCTACCCACTCAGGAAGAAACAGACGCGATGTCACATTACAGCGATGTTACATTTAGGTTGCGTTCGTATTTCATTATATCGGAATCAAGGAATCGCAAACAAATTACCTAGATGAAATTAATGATAATATCCCAGTCTTTCCAATTTCGTCCGTGCAATGTGATGATGGTGGAAAATCTCTGAATAAAACAGGAGTTTCATGAAACTTCGTTAGACAAGTATTAGGCTGAAAAGTTTGGTTAAAAAATATTAATATGCCGTCGCTCGCAAATCGATTAGATTAGAGAGAGACGGTAGAATGCCATTAATATTACAAAGTTTATCAAAAGTAACAACTTAATCTTCAATACCTGGAAAAGATACTCTAATACAACTTAGTATAGTCGAAAATAGTTCGTTACTCAAAATCCAAATGTATAAAGTGTGAATTCTAGTATGTATATACTTATAGCGACGGTATCGCATTCTAAGGTGATTTGGAGCAATGAACAAAGTTTACTTGCAGAGACCTTCCGTTTGGACTGGTTCGGGTCGAGTTCAACTATTTTTAACCGCACTTTAATCAACAATCAAAGGAATTTCTTTAAATCCAATTAATCGTATTATAACTCCTTTGAATCCATTTTCACTTTCAACGCTTCGTAACTTGCTAGAATTTGCTCTTTGGTTTGCTCTCTATTGAGTAATGGACCCAATATTTCTTCTTTCCCTAATATACATAACTCCCGGGAACATCCCCCGCATATCTAGCACTTAATCGTACATACTCTCAACGATATAAGAGGACAATTTGAACAGGATTTAACTACGATAACTTCATAATTTAAATATATACCCATACTATTCATGAGACAAAACGTCTTTAACATGATTAAATATAAAGAAAAGTAATCATTTTTATTTATCTCTTATAAGATTTTTGATCTTTGATAGATGGAATTATAGAATAGGCGGTGAACTGTTATTGCCTGCTACTAGGGATAGCTTAGACTACTACTAGGAATGTTAAATTAAAAAATTACCAATAGAACCCGACCCGAGGAACCAACCCGGGACCTCTCGATCAGCAGTCGCATTCACCATCAGTTATCTCACGAGGCAGTCAAGTAACTGAAACACGATTTTTAAAATAATAAACATCAACAATTATTTGCTAAAATAATTCTTGCTAAATAATAAAAGTTGCCACTTAATCACCGGTTATAAGAATTGTAAGCTGGGCGCTAGTCAAATAGTGCGCGAAGTTCTAGGTGTGGGTAGTTGTTAAAACATCGATTCGGATGCAAATTCGGCGCCGAGCGCACTGCTTGAGTGTTATCGCGCCACGTCTCGCCATTGTCAGATATATCTTGGAGATCTTGACTTGAGGAAGACCTAGACTCTATCACAGTCTTATTAGCACAAATATAATTTACCATCTAGAGACCGCTTTAAGAAACTGGTCGAATGTTATGGTATTTATTTTCTATTGTAACCAAATAGAAATTTATGAAAGAATAAATAATAAATAACAGTCTCATCAGTATACATACCTACATATTATTTACCTACCATCTAGAAATCGCTTTAAGAAATCAGTCCAAAAACATTACCTTGGGTCAACTATTAATGTAATTTATGACCGCAATCACTACATGTATAAAATGAATGGCCTTAACACCAAAGGCTCGTGCTGACCAAGAGCGAGATAGCAGACTGCACACGTCTTAAACAGCATTATAAAGAACTTTAAAGTTTCCTTTATCCTTACAGCGATTGTATGGATCATGAACGGATAATAAAATCAAAAGACAACGAGGAAACAGAACACATACACTTTCGGGGTTTAATTTTTTCCCAGTCAAGCGGCGCAGCTGCGGCGCGGCACAGCTCCCGGCGGCGCAGTTAGCGGCAAACACAACGTTTGTCGGTCTCCGGCGTCTCGCTACAGGAAGTTATGTTTTCTTAAGCAAAAAGGGAACCGCGCTGGGACGGTCCTTGGAAACACCTATATAACTCTTGGCGGTGTTAAAACTTTTTACGATTACTTACTTATAACCGTCAGAGCATATTTGAAATTTTTTTTAACGCATAATTTGTTGAATGTATGACTTCGAAACAAACATTTGTCACGATTTATTTATGTTTTAAGGATTCGCGCCTCCCCGACGGCTTGAATAGGTAATTATCATTATTTGTATCAATTAATTTAATAACTTGTGATTCAATTAAAGCATTGCCTAAATTGTATTTTGTACATTCATTCCCTCACAATCGATAACATTATAAACATTCGCGTGTATAATAATACTCAACAAGTATACTAGGTGACATAGATTTGTCGAATGTTTAAAAAGCGTTATTTTTTAAGTGTTCGAAAAGTTCAGGGACATCGTTCCTCTAAAGAATATTCTTTTATATATTAAAAAAATTGAAGTAATAGACAATGCTACATGGAATTCGGTCCTATGAGTATCATCGAGTGGCCGATCGAATATAAATATTTACAACATCGAAACGTTTTATAGGTATCATAAAATAAGCTAAAACCGCACTAAATTGGTGTTAAATTACCTTTTCCCGCGCAAACGAGGTCGCTAATGCCCAGAAAGGTCTGGATAGTGCTTACGTGTGGCAAGCGAATTTTATGTACGTTTTTAGTTAAGTGCTTGGAAATATAGTGTTCATTGGCATGAACTAGTTTGTTGGTTTGTTAGTTCATCGGTAGGTCGTTTAGTTTAACTAAAGGCTTACAATAGGGTAGGTAAGTCAATGTAATGTTCTCAATTGATCAAGACTTGTCGTTCTTTTTGAAGATATCTTATGATATCATCTAAAATAAATGTAAAATTTTTAAGGGGAACAAAATTCTTGGACCAAAGAATAAGTATTTATTACTAGCTTTCCGCCCGCAGCTTCGCCCGCGTGGAATTCCGATCCCCCCCCCCCTTCCCCGTGCATGCTTTTCTCCCCGTTGCACCTATCAACTCATCTCTTTTCCTTTATTCGATACATGAATTTGTCTTAAACAATTGAACAATCTTACATGATTTTATGTTTGACAAGAAAGGAACTTCCATACAAACTTTCATCCCTTATTTCAGCCCCTTCTACCATTTTTTTCGCAATAAAAAGTATCCTATTTCCTTTCCCAAGTTCAGTTCTATCTTCATACCGAATTTCATCAAAATCGGTTCAGTGGTTTAGGAGTGAAAGCGTAACAGACAGAGTTACTTTCGCATTTGTATATTAGTATGGATATGGATGTACACAGGATAGCATGCAAAACAGCAAATACAAAAAGTTACGTCAAAATACATGATTAGAAATATATCACTCATTTGTGACTAGACTAATATCTCCAAATCACTATCTTTCAGAAAACAGTTCAGATAGTTTGAAATCATGTTATCATAAATGTTAAAAGCTAATCCTATTTAATATAAATTTACTTACATTAAATGATATTCACAACAACACATAGGTACAAGTTATTACATATAAATCGGTTTTGCAGCTGTTCCATCGTTAATTTTGCAAAAAGCTGGATAAATTATTGGATCTACACCATGGATTTAGATACCTATTTGGACCCAGTTATAAGGATACTTGCCTACCGATTGTAAAAGTATGTTTATAACAAATGTCACATCGGTATGATGGGCGGTGAGTGGGATGCGTTAAAAATCGATAAGATTGTGTTTATTTTATTTTTCCAAACCCATAAAAACCTTACTTCAAATACAACATTACAACAATATTCTCTGGAAATTCAATGTCTCGTTCTCTTTGGAAGTAACTTCAGCTCTAAGTCTATAGAAGCGGACACAATAGTTATGCCTCTGTATGTCTGGTTAATATATATTCGTCCGTTTTCAAACGGAAAATATTGTGGAACACTTGATAAAGGAATTGTTACGTTTGCGAAATAGTATATACCCTGTAAAAAAGAAGAAATTTAATTAATCTTAAATTCTTACACCGTGTTAAGCGTTCATTTTTCCTTTTAGCAAGTAATATTACAAGTTTTCCATAACATGTTACAGATATATATGGAAAAAGTGACGTGAGTAGACTAATACTCGGTATGTGTAAAATAAATGTTGCAGATCATTAAGTAAACAGACTGGTGGGGTAAAATCATCACCTTTAGCCTGTCTCAGTCCACCGGTTGCTACCAAGTGTCGATTAAATATCTGCCTGCTTGGCGCCTCGCTGCGGCTAGATGTAGTTAGCAGAAGATACCGGAAGTCATAAAATGTGCATGCAATACGATCGAGAAGGATCTTCGTAAAAAGTTTATGGTTAAGAAGGGACATTGATCTCTGTAGTTATTTAATATAAGCGTGCTACATTTCAGGCTGCATGTCGCTTTCCATTGAGTGAGACTGCCGCCAGACGCGAGCCTATTTCTAAACAAAAAAAATATTTTACGGCCCCCGGTCTGAATTTTTATTATAAATTTTATATTTCGATCGGGAGACTGCAGGCTGCACTCATGGTTCCCGTTTTTCCTCAGGTTGAGGCTATACCAGGGTTCAATGTAGGAATATGTTGCTGCCAATTGACTGTACAGTATTCTCTTGCTCCTTACGGTTCCCTGGGCTGATTAGGCGCAGTGCATTTTTATAAATGTACTAGGTGCTACGTACTATGTAGGACGCCCTCCAACTAAGTGGAGTGACAATATACGCGAAGTAGCAGGCAGTGGTTGCATGCGAAGACATGAAGATCGAGCTCAGTGGCATGCCATTGGTGAGGCCTATGTGCAGCAGTGGACGGGAGTAGACTGCTAATGATGATGATGTACTAGGTGCGGTCTGGGCAAGACCTGTACGGCAAAAACACTACGACGTCACTAGTACGTTCTTTATTTTCTCCCCAGATTCGACATAGATAATGATAGCTGTTTTTAGAGATTCAAAGAATTTCAGAAAAAGTGACACAGCACTTACCCTTTCCATAAAACAGTTATTATTCTGGAATTTAATTTTATAGGGTGTAAGCTGCTCTGAAGTGCTTCTGGCGTAGTACAAATTATATGTTATAAGGGATGCAAAATCACACAATTTCAAAGGCCATTTCACAAAAGTTGGACGGTACTGGTTGCTCAAAAACTCGTAAATATCCAGAAGTACCTAAAGAACAAATATTTACCGCCTCGTTAGTAGAGTAGATGAAAAAGCACGACTGCTAATCGAAAGGTCCTGGGTTCAAATCTCGGGTCGGGTACAGACATACAAAAATTCATTTTTAAATTTGTAGTACAATAAGGAATGAAATGAGCAGAAGTGGTTTGAACGATCTCGATGAAATGTGGTAAATAGTCCGCGGTCTACGACCCCCGATACATCAGGGCAGGCAGCAGGCAGCAAGGCAGTGTAGCAAACTGCCACGATTCATCAGTAATGTTATGCGTCCCATCATGCTATAGGGCGTGGGTTTACTGCCACATACTGGGTAGAAAGTCAAACTACAAGCTACTAGTCGGAATTTCAAATTATAAAACCCAACAGCACCTGACCCGGGAATCGATCCCAGGATTTCTCCATCAACAGTGGAGCTTGCAGCCACTCGACCGGAGAGGTATTTATTCCTGAATAAAAAGTTGTTTAAATGTCTTCCATACTTAAACCCTAAACAGATGTCTTAATTTACAAGTTAAGCGTTATAAAGTGATACAAATATTACTATTCTATATACCCATTACTATTTTTATGCTATGCTCAGCGAATTGAGCGGAAATTGTTAGAATGAGATGTTACTATAATATAAACTTGCTTACAGTCATATTGTTGTCCAGGTTATCCAAGTAATGGTAACAAAAATTCATATTGTGTGTATTAAGACGTCGAACCCGTGTCGAGGAAATGTTGATCACGCGAAGATGTTTGGGGTTCGAATAGAGCACCGTTGGTCGTGAAAATGAAATCCACTGTACCTGTGTCAAAGAGGAAATCGAGGAAAATGAAAGTTGTAACTTATAATTAAAATTAGACTAAAAGTCTGACAAGTTCAAGACTTCAAGGCATTTCATTATCTGTTCGTTGGTGGCGTGCTCCATTCATCTCGTTAAACAAAACAAATGAACATAGATTTTTAATCAATTATTTGCGTAAAATCAACAAGAAGTACGTTACGCACACTAGCAACCATGCATTTGATGTACCCACACATACAAACTATAACTAACAATTTGATCACTTTATGGCAAATATATCTTATCGATATATTTAGTTATGCCAGCTGTTTAAAGTTATTTTTGCATGGAAATACTACATATTTTTGTTGGGAAAATATAAATAAAACAAAAACTAACATACATATATGGGTAACTAAGCAGTAAAAACAACTTTAACATATTAACGTAAATAACAATTTAACAGACTATTGGAAATCGATCATAAATGCCTGTAACGTAGCCGTGGGATAATTTTCTTTCAATCTTCGCTTAGTAGATCTCCAAGAAATGTGTATGCGAATTATTTATAGACCGACATTATTATCGTGTATTAAAAATATGTTTAGTGAAATTGAAGCACTAGCTTACACAATTGAGATTCAACAAAGAAGATTGTCTCATGTTCTCTCTTTACTGTTTAAATAAGCCAGTTAAACACATGATGTGTATGTCGCAGCTAAATAGCTTAATCAGGAATTTTGTTAACAACCTATGCTGTTAAATAAATGCCGTCATTCAATTAAATAGCTGAATAAAAACCACCCAATTCATTGAGTGCAACGTTTGACCGGTTGGCTGAACGTCGTGTAGGCATTTAGTTAAATTAGATATTGGTGATTGCTTAGGTTAGGTTAGGTCATGCTAGGTCGGATTAGATTAGGTTAGGTTAGGTTTGGTTAGGTTAGATTAAATTAGATTAGAATCACTTGCCTGAGTCTTGGTCAGGCATTTGCAACAGACAAACTCTCAATGTGTCAATACGTCAAGTCGTTAAACGTTGAATGCATTAACTATCGGCCTATTTAATTGGATGTGGGCGTTTAATGAACGGACTAGGGATCCAAATGGCTAACTAATTTAACTAGATGACTGCGACATACATATATACTACGTATATGAGATGACGACGGTCACTCGAGATCAGTACTTTTCCCCGTCAGAAAAGTGCTCAACTTGCCTAAAGAAGTTTTCACTTCAAAAAGGTAATCTTAATTACATTGCTCATTATTTGGTTAGTTTTGGTTTTTGTTTTAATATTGTATAATTTATTTGAAAAATCTAGGCAAATTAACTATACAGTCTTAGTACAGTATCTGACAATAAAACCCTAATGACGTTCAAACTTAACATTTAAATGAATAATAGTTATATTTCAACCACTGGGCGACCCTAGTATTTATAAACATTCCTTAACATAAGCGTATCTCACCCTCTTATCCCACTGAGAGCTGTTCACAATCAAAACTATGCACACTACACTGAAACGTAGTATTAAGTTTTTAAAAAACTGCCACATTTTACAAAAAAAAGAGACTCGTACATGTATGTACTCGTACTCTTAAGCGTTAAAAGTCAATAGCCAGTGTCTAGACGTATCAAGAACTCTTTGATATTTATGATCGTTCTCTCGGAAAGTTAATGTATAGTAATAATTAGCAGGGAAATGAGGTTTTGTAATTATAGCTTATCTCAATACATTTATTTCTATATACTAGATGTTATCTAGTACTTTATGCGCCACACAAATGATGATTGCAGTTTTGATTACATATTATAATTATTGATATGTATGTATACAGCAGATATTTGTTATTAAAATACGAAATAGATAATAATAAACATACTATTATTATCATTTATTTTTAACTTTGTAAACCAATTTTGATTAATAAATGGACTTTTGGTAAAATAAGTACAAGAAAGAATTTTTCTGAAAATCGTGCATGTGTTTTTAAATGACTGCTTTTTGTAAAGCTATTAATGTGAGTGAGTCGATCTGCAAAATTTTATCACGAGATAGGTTAGCGTTTGGCCGCAATCCCGCCTGATAGAAAACGCTGATGCGTCCTAAAATGAAGCACACATGTCTATGTCATGGAAAAGCCTATTCACCCTTGTTTTGAAGAGGCTCTAAGTTATGTGTCCGGGAACACAGACGCTTATTAAACTACATATTAAACATTTGAACTATTGTGTAAGCTTTTTAGTACCTACGGTCTCACTGGAAGAAGAGGGATTTTGATTCTACTTAAAACGTGTATGTCTTTGGCTATTCTTTCAGAGTAGGACATGTGGAAATTGTTTGTATTAGGTACAGCTGTATATCATCATCG
>DWME01001656.1:0-23838 GCA_018244795.1 Parelbella ahira ahira
AAGAGGTGCGCGCCACGGATTTGAACCCAGGACCCCCGGAATGAGAGGCTGAATTCTTAACCACTAGGCTACCACTGATTTACGACTATAGGTGTCAATAATCTTTTCGCTTTTAGTTTACCTCATTGGGATATATTACGTATTCTGTAATTTAATATAATGATAGCTGTCAATAACAGAACTAAATTACCTTTCAGTTAATTCTAAATAAAATGAGAACTCAAAAGTTTGAGAATCACTGACGATATCGAATAGATTCGGCGGCAGAGCAATAATATATCGTTGATGAGGTGTTTTCTGGTTGAAAGCGTGTTTTACCGTTTTATGTGAAGGCGGAAACGTATAACGACCGGAAGCTGCGGTCGTAGAGCTTTAGAGGTAATAGATAGATGGAAGCATATACCTGGCTTAGATAAGTTTACAAATTTATAAATGGAATTTGCTCACATTAATTTATTATTTTTATCGATAGCTCGGTTGATGATATATATTGGCAGCTTCTTATTTATGAAATTATTTAGTGAGATAAATAGAAGAAATGATTGTAGTTTCTTCCTCTTGGCGATTGTTTCATCTTTTGCGCAATGGTCTTCTTGATGATTATATTTCAATTTTTTTTTTGTGTTTTTATTAAGCTCCTATTTTACATAAAATAAGGTGGAGAGTAATTAAAAGGCCGGAGCGGTGAGATATAAATCTTTCAAATAAATATCCGTTCATAAACTTTCTGTGTCAACTTAGATATTTACACTTACCATAACGCTTCCTGCCCTCAATTTTTTGAGACGCTCTGTTCCCACAGACATCCGCGGGGGTTTTTTAAAGTTTTTTTTCTAATGTAGATTAGAATTAACGGTAAAAATCTCCCCTAAGGATAGTTTAATTTATTTCTACGGTTACAAAAGATGATGCGGCCGCCGGTTGTTTGATGATGTCACGGTAATAAAAAATGGCATGAGATGCACCGGCAGGTTTCCGTTAGTTTCATATTGATTTCCGTTATTTTTTAGCAATATGAGAAATTGATTTATACGGAATTGTGATTTAGTTGTGATTAATATGGTAAAGAAAGTCATTAATCGAACATCAGCCAGGAGTTATATAATAGTGTGTGTATTGAAAATCTGTCTAAAAGATGAAATGTTTTTATGTCCTATTAATCTTTTTAAAGTATGTATCATAATTTAAAATTGGCCAGATCTTTGAAACAAGAACATTACAAAAACGTGTATAAATTCTATTCCACAAACAGTGTAAACGCAAAGTTAATTTACAAAAAATAAAATAGTGAAATGTGCATAAATCTACAATGTAATTATTTTTTGCGACAACCGTGTTACGAGACTTTGTTTTCGCAAACAATGAATATATCGAAAAAAACAATGAAAAAAGCCTAAAAATCAAACCCCAAAGAGTTCTTCAAATTAAACCCTCGTTAGAAATTTTCAAGAAAAAAAAAACGCTAACGTGAGAAAATTAAGTCCAATTTTTTTAATGCAAAAACTTACAACAAAGTCGCGACCGTTGCATCTTATTTGCATTCCAAATTCAAATTTAATTTTTTCACGAGACATTTTTTACGTTGGTAGGTAGGTAGTGAGAAGATTGTGACACCATGTAATTTAGGGAAAAAAATATCCGACAGGCATGGTCCTATTCTATGAGTATCTTTTATCTATCGGTCAGGTAAAGTGCACAAGAGTTGGATACAATGAACTCCGGATTTCCTCTCTCTAATTCAAGGACCGACCTTTGCCTCACGTGCAGATTCTGAATACAAATCGGTCAAATTTTCATGGGCGTGATCGATTTTGAAGATAAGTTTGATGTTCTTGTTAAACCAATCTCATTTATCGAATGAAACTACTTCCGATAATTAACGATTTCGTACGCGACGATCTAACGGACGTATTCTTTATAAATACGGCACTAAATACATAACTATACATTTAATACAGATTAGACGCAAATATGTATATATGGGTACTCAAAAAATGCTTTAAATCCATGAAGACAATTTTTACAAGATCAAAATGAACAAATGATTGTTACAGAATTTTGATCATTAATCATTTATTATAATTTCTATCTTATCATCAGAACAGGTTGCTTTCAGGGTAGGCGGGGAGCAACGGGTGCCTAATATCTCTATCCTTATAAACTTAACTTGCTTCTATTGCATTCATCACTCTCTTCATACACGTATGTACGTTGATTTCCGAGACTTCTGACTCCACCATCATTCAGCGTCCGTATTTATTTAAGATAATTAGAAAGCATTCGCAGTAGTTGTAAATGCTGTATCTCTAAGTTTGTGGAAATGCTTTATTAAAAAAATATTTGCCTGATTAATAATAATAAAATATGCATAATTGGATGTACTAAGAAGACGACCTGAAAATAAATAAACGTACATACTTCAGAAAAGAAATAATAAATTTACACACGTTTGTAATTTACATCTCATGACTGTCGAAGTTAATGAAATAACACAAAAGGAACAAAGTGCAGCAAAGTCAACAAAAGTAACCATAAATTGTGGAGATTATGCAACGGCACGGCTTACGTCCTCTTCCTGGCTTTGGGACCATAAATTTCATTTCGCTGCAAGGTGGTCTGACAAATTTGCGGTTGCTACTAACTACTAACGGCGGCATTTACCCTATTACGGCCACAGAGCAAGAATTTCTGTTACAAATTTATTAGAAAAATCCAGTAGACTAATATCACCGAGCCAAACTGTTCATACTGTTGTCGGCTTTGTTAATTGTCTATTTTGTTAAGGCATTAAGCCCTACAAACGAACCGGTCTTTTTGTGAAATTTTGACAAAAAAGGACAATCGATTTGTGACAGATAATGTCGTGCGCAGTGACCATTGGTACAGTGATCCTTTTTTTTGTCAACACCCAAAGAAGTTTGTTTTAATGACGTGTAATTGCTTTGAACAAAGATAAGTTGTGTCGTGTTTTGACTGGACTGACAATGAAACAGTAGCGATGCTCTTCAAAAATATATCTTTGTATTTAGAAAGTGATCCTAAAAGGATATTGCCACGTACATTGTTTGTGTAAGAATAAGCATTGAAAACGTTCTATTATCTCATTTGCCGTTCTTTTTACAAGCTGTGATGTCATAGCGATATCTTACTGTTAAACGTTTCATGTGTGTGTTTATAATTATATACATATATATAGTTCTCTATGTACCGCCCTAACTCACGTATATTTTTCTGACATGGTCCGACTACTTTCCGATCTGAACAAGGTCCTTCTTCACGAGTTTCCATCAGTTGCAGCGAGGTGGCGGCGGGAAATGAGTTAGAATTCTGAGGAGACTGAGTTATAAGACATATATACCTACGTATGTTGATAGTGATTGGAATTATTTATTTTGTATGTTATGTTCTGTACGTTATATATGAGTGAGAGGCTGAACTCTTAACTATTAGGCTATCACTGCTTTTTTTAAATTGGTCTCCATAAACTTAATATCTTTTAATTCTTTCAAAAGAATTAACTCTTTTTAACTCTTCCTTCATTTCTGGACTTCACTAGATTCTTTTTTATTTTGAAATTTATTTTGCTGTCCGACCGCAAGCCACTCAGCCTATTATCGTTGCCACAACATCATGCTGCAACTAAATAGGAAGTTACCCGACTTATACCTATGACAATTGTTTTTTTAACGTTTATATCCCATAGAGTACCTATGTAACAATATGTGAAAAGATATTTAACAGAGAATTATAATAATAATTAAATTGTTGATTGTTTCAGTATTAAAAAAAGAGCTGTAGATTTTATTACACTACGAGAAATGTCACCTGTGATCCCCGAAGGGGTGCCATAGGAGTGTAGAGCACTCGCACATTTCACCAGTTACGCTTACTTCTTACCATGAAATAGGAGGTGAGACTATTGCCATACCCTGGATACAAATCTGAATTCCGGGCCACTGCTTGGAATTTGATGTTAGAAAAACCCAATAGTACCCGGCAGGGCGAACTCAGACCTCTCGATCAACAGTCGCGCTAGCAACCACTTATTAGTAAATCCGTCTTCAAAATGTGAAATATTCAATAATGCCCAATAACGGTGGGAAATATGCTTATGTACATATCTAGTAGGTACAGTAAACAGATATACAGTTGTGGCTATTTTCAAACGAATCTCACTCACAATTGATACGTAACCTACGCACAGCTATCGACTGCGGTTAGTTTCCCTCCCGTCGTGAGAACACGATCTTGCTGTATAGTAGCGACGTAATTGCTGTCAAACGGCAGTTGTATTAAGCGGGACATTGACGAGACTCCAGTAGACTAGGAAATTGTAGAGGTGATATTTATTCGTATGGCGAAGTGATATACGTTTTGTCTCTACTTTTAGTAACGAGGAAATAGTTCTGTATTAATAACTTGCAAAATACGTATATTCCATCTGTTTATGTTCAAATAATTGTTGTTCAACGTAAAGGCTGTATTGATTGTTAAAAATATTGAATAAACGTTATGATACCGATCACAGCACAAAAAAGCACCGCTTAATATCGACAACAATGTTATAAATCATTCATTAAAAATCAGAAATCTTTACACCCTTTTGTTAAACGAAACCCTTTAATAGATCCGAGAAAGGGTTTGTGATGCGACCAGCTTAGACACCAATCGGCTCAGAGGACTATTACGGGTTGCATCGATTGTTATTTTAGATATCAACATATGCAGAGTCGCACGACCATGTTGTATAACATGTATATATATAATGTAGAAAGAAATTACGTCTTATTACGTATTTGCAATAGTACAAAAGTTTCCACTGCTCTCGTCACGTTTACAGCATCGTAACACCGATAGAGATGACGGTTGTGTGTGGTCCAAAGGTGAGTGTGGGACTATATTTGTTTGTGTATCACAAGTGTTGGAAAGTGCCGTAAGGTAGCGGCTGCTTAAGAGCTGCGGGTGTTTATTTTTTAATTTTTCTGTTTATCTATTTACGATTATTTCATCATCTTCATTAGTGTTTTTGTCATTTGATAATGGATTAGGCGTTGCTTATTACAATCATTAGTAGTAAATATAAAATAGCTAATTGTAAGTTTTACATTCATTTATCAATTCAGCTGTATTTGCATTCAACTCGCTTTATTATTACACAATCTTGTTCTAAGCTATATTCAGAGTTTGCATACATTAGTTCATGTATCTACGTATATTCCTTACTTATTGTAAATATCAAAAGATTGAATTTTGTTTATTAGTAGTATTCCTTAAAATAATGAAATATATTTCTTTAATGAAATAAACCTATGGTGATCAAATACGCCTAATGCAAACCACTATTTAAAATTGTTTAATTATTTTACATAGAATTGTTTCACAACTGATTCGGTTTAAGATTTACTAAAATTTTTATTATCGAATAATTATGAATTCTATGGCAACGCTTTTATGAACACAGAAATAAACATAAAATATATTATCAATTCTATTCTTCATCATCCTCATCATCAGTCTATCCCAGTCCACTGCTGTATATAGGCCTCCCTCAATGAGCGACATCGCGCCCTCCTCGGCTTGTCGCAATTTATTAATTAATTCTACTTTTAATGCAGATTAAGTCGTGGGTTTTACCCTAATGCTGCAACTATATAAAATCGCTTCCGCTTACCCAACATCACCTATACCCGAGTCTCAAGATAAATTTACAACACGGCTTTCCTCCGGCTCCAGGTGCCCTCGCGTGCACCGCGGTCACCATATCCTTAATTAAATACCGCGCTGATACCAACTGATTACACAGTCCGATGTGATGTGATAACAATATTTGCCGTACGAATCTGACATCTTAGCTGTCTTAAGTGCCTTGTGCACTCGGTTTAATATAAAAGAAACGTAACACCACGCATGTAATCCCCGAAGGAGTAAGCAGTGGAGTAAGGTACACCCTCATGTTTCACCAGTAATGTTTGGCCCATAATAAGGTTTAATACAATATGTGTTTATTTGCAAGAACAATGTTCACAGTGGATCTTATTCTAAATTATTATTCTCGCGGCGCATGCAAATATTGTATGTGACAATACTAATATTATTTTTTTTATATTAATAACAATTTCGTCTGCCGTTTACACAATACCTACATATTGTTAAGCAACCCTCACAATCCAAATCAGTTGTTATCATTATAAATATAGTGGCAAGTTAATGAGATGCTGACTCTTGCGTTCCTATTCTCTATATCTTGCAACTATCCAATCAAGCTGTACAGCAACCAACTTTTGAACTTATTCCTCTGTAGTGATGGTAGACATGGATAGTGCGTTAGTAGCTTTACGTTCGTGTATAATGAGTATGACACGAGAGTGTGGACACTCGTTACTTTTGTTACAGAGAATGTATCTACGTATGTATGTGATGAGCGCAAATGTAGATACATGTTTAATACTAGCGGTGACCGCATTGCGGTTTTTGTAACTATTATCGGTACTTTTTATATAATTGTCTACTGTTTTTTTACTTTAGGTATTTTTTATTTCTTATAGCCAAAGTGACAAATGTCATATGTAGAGATGACAGATCATCTACTTGGTCCGGCGCAATGACACCAAGTTATGAATGCTCAAAATGCTTATTATTACTTTGATATCATGAAGAAGAAAGTTGGGGTTTTACAGGCCGTTAAATAGAATTTTGTCAATGATATTAATTTTTTTTTTATTTAATATACGTACGTTACGTTACAACATGACCAAATAAAATTAAATAAAAATGACAAAAAAGCTGTGACAATCTTGTTGTTTAGAACTTAGCCTTCCTACCCTGAAGATCCTAGTTTAAATTAAATTATCTGCGTTTAAAGATTACACCTAAAATATGCATACCTTTAGTATTTCCCATAACTTTTCTTACAGTGGGTGAAGTTTGCCACAGCACATAGACAGCGTGGCAAACAATGGATTTAAGCTTTTTCATTCTGAGAAGAGACCAGTGTCTACAACCTGAGCAATAAAACAGCTGGATGATGGTGATGAAACGCAAAAGAAATAACTTATCATCATTATCAGTCTACTCTCGTCCACTGCTGGATATAAGCCTTTCCAATAGCACATTCCTGAGCTCGACCTCCAGCTCTTCGCATCCAGCTGCTGCCAGCCACTTTTCGTATATCGTCCCTCCATCTATCTGGATGGCGTCGTACACTAAGTTTGCCAAGGTTTAGTCTCCACTCCAGAACACGTCTACTCCAACGGTTATCAGTTCTGCGACAGATTTTACCAGGTCAGTGCAACGAAAGAACCTATTAAGTAATATTTCCTAACTATAACAACACACACATGTACACACACTATCAACCCGTCATCGTCCACTGCTGGACATAGGCCTCTCCAATGACACGCCACTGAATAAGCCAATATAACATCATATTTTATAAACTATAGTCTCCTTTATTTAATATTGTATAGGCTGACAGATAGGCAAACGGTACAATAAAAATGATCTAATAATCTCGTGCAGTAAGAATGATTTTGCTTACAAAAATGTGTCACCTCTTCTAGTAGATGCTGTTTTCCATGGTTATTTAGTGATCGTCGTCTTTAAGGAGCTCGTAAATATGTTATTTCAACTTAAACGATCTACTCACTGCTTCTACACAGATTTAATCTGTGAGCTATCGATTATCTGCGGGTGATTCATATCGTATTCGACCTACGCGTCTAAGGACGCTATGGGTCAATACGTTATTTATTACACTCAGCGTCATTCGAACTATCATTATTTTCTTTCGCAATAACACCTATTTCAATATTAATTTACTAGGATAAACATTCTCACATTAATATTTCACTGAAGAATATAAGGTTTATGTGAAAAAATTTGTTCGAAATAGCTGGGATGAATTAAGAGCTGGCGAAAAACGGTTTTGGAGAAATCCGCAGGATCGTGAAATATAAAAGCTGCTACTGTAGTTTGTGAGTAAAAATATATTGACGTATAAAAAATCAGTAATTTACAAAATAAAAGGGTAGTAATAATAATAATAATAATATTGTGATTCAAAGAACACATGATTAGTGTTTATGAGGTCATTGTTTGTCAAAAGATATTTTCTAATGAGATTTTGTCTGATCTGTCTTTATAGTTCATTTCTGCTATCTATTTTGTATAGTGCAGAAGATAGGTTGCCAAATATATGGGGGGTGGCATAAAATTCGGTGCCACGGGGACAAGAAATCTGTGAACAATAACAGGTAGATTTTCAACTATAATAGGTATATTAAAACTATTATAATTAAAATACTGCAAATGCTTTCAAAATTTTCGAAAATGAATATTACATAATTCTTTAGAATTGCCGATTTCATTTTGTGTTTTCTTAAGAGCCCCTTAAGAACCTGGCGTAATGATATATGTATAATTATGTCGTATTTAAATAACAAATTCCGTTTTTCGAAAAAACGTTTCGATCAAGTCACATATATGACTCGCACGTGTACACAATCGTCTCTACTACATTCTCATAAAAAAATCATATTATTCTGACGATAGATCTAACACGTGACAGTGGTATATAATGCAATATTCATAGCAAGTAAACGCTGTGAATGCAATTTTGCCTCATAATCATATAAAAAGCAAATGAAAGATGTGTTTTGGGTTATAACCTCGTGATAAATGAATTATGTAATCGTAAGCAATATGAGGTCATATGCGCGTATGAGAATATGAGTAATACAGCGAGATGGTAAAACGTGCACGTATCGTTTTGCGGTAAAATGGTCACTGAGTTCGACGAACATTTCTACATGGTTTGCAGAATACAGAATTACTAAGTGTTCAAGTTTTATATTTTATTCTTTTTTTCCCGGAATGTGTTTTTATTTAATGCGTTGCGTTTTCATTTTAGATACAAATATTTAGACTTTACCAACCTTGTGTTCAGTCTCTGCTAGTGTTTTTACGCAAGCTTAATCGTAAGTGTTTGACAATCTGATAACCTGTAGAAGCTTAATGATAATTTATAATTATTGAATGCCAAAATAAAATCGATTTGACGATCGCACTCCTAGAAAACAGCCGCCAATTTTCATAGTACCCTCTTGGGCAACAAATAATGTCCATTAACATATTATTTAAGTATTGTAGACTATGACTAGTTCTCGTATGTAATGTCGTTCAGCTAGGTGGAGTGACGATATACGCAAAGCGGCTGACGGTGGTTGGATGCGAAGAGCTGAAGATCGAGCTCAGTGTCGTGCCATTGGAGAGGCCTGTATTCAGCACTGAACAGGAATGGGCTGATAATGATGATGATGACGTACTGGGATATTTTCGAGATGACGTGACTAGTTTCGGAGCTACCTGAGTACTTTGTTCATGACCTGAAAAATATGGTCGTAGCGAAGACATTTAATATGAGTCATATTATACGCCCTACATCTGAATCTACTTGTACATAAAATTTTATTTACCATTAACCGTAGACAGGATTGACTGTACAAGGATACGAATAGTAGGTATCTACTATTTCGACAGTAAATAATTTAATTATCACTGTAAATAACATTAATTTATTTGTGGTAATAGCCAGTTTGCCATTTCAACTAGACAAAATATTTAGCAATCATCTTTTAACGGCAATTAATTAACATTGTTAAAGAACTTTGTTATAGAGACGTTTGCATATAGGCATATTTTTAATCGACACAGGTCATCTTAAGGTTTGTGGATAACAGAAGAGACCATTAAGTCGGGCCCCGTGTTTCTCAAACTCAATTTCGCCATAATCGCGCTGTCTCATTCGGTTAAGTTTTAATTTCAATTTGCTCGCCGTGTCCAGACACGACCGCTCGCTAGGGTCCGGCTACACTGACTAGTTACTAAACACCTCATCAAGCAACCTACACTTCCACGTATATATTGTTTTCTGGTACGTAATGTTTTATGTGGACAAAAAAACTAGGTCCATTCTGACAACTAATTGATGTAAAGTAAAAGTGTAGATGATGAAATAAATTTTTACTTGTCTTGACATGTCATGCGCTTCTTTTTTGGAATGTTTTTATAGTGGTTAGATTTTTCAATTATAAGAAATAATGTCTGCAGTTGACTGTTTTGACTCTTATTGAAACATAATAACAGAAGAGGGAGATACTGGCAGTGTTTATCTAAGCTTAAAAGAGAGAGTGAACCTAGCGATTCATTTAAATGCACCAAATATGAGGTAGATACCCTTGCCATGATATAATTTCATACTTACAATTTATAAAGATAACAGTTTTGAAGAAACGTTTTATATAACGTTTATCTAAATTATCTATAGCAAGTGTTCATTATGAACGCCGCCTAACAAGTTAATATCACAAGTTAGGATGGACGCAATTAGGCTGTGGTTGCACTTACAACACTGGGACGATCCAGGCAGCTCGCTGTCGCCCTTTACTTTTTGCGCCATTACCTTTCAAGATTACACAAATGGGCAAAAATGGCTTCATACCCCATTGCCGCAATGAAAACAATATAATAGTAAAACTGGATTAGGTTTCGTTAGAAATATGTTGACAGTATTTGTTAGCAATACATTGACGGATTTACAGTACATTGAATGTGAGACTGTAGAACTACTTAGTGGTAATATAGAAACATGTTGCGTAACATTATTACACCTGCTGCTTGGAAATCATTTCCGAATTTAAATTTTTCACGGTCTCTGTAATATTTTCTTTTGTTTACATAGAGAGCAAAGGAGCATGCGTTCAACCGGAAAACAAAAGGTTATAGAATTTTTAATTGTAATTCAAAGTGGTGTATCTTAGAGATTACTCTGTACGATATTGCATATGAGTATATTTGTGAGATTTTTGCCATTATAATTCGTGAGCGAGGAGTTGTAAGTGATGCGTTACTTCTTCTTAGCGTGTCGATGACAAACACATTTTAAGTCCTTAAATGGTTTTAGCCCAGAATTTTGCCACGCTGACTGCCTCATCACTGGCAGTCATTAGGTCTTAGTAGTATTAGTTATATTATATTATATTATCATTAGTCACGATCGACCACTTCAAATCGTGCCCTGCGTGCCCTAATACCTGCACCCAAAGGAAGTTAATGTGTTAAAATAGGTATCATTCGTTTTCATAAGTGCGATTTCCCGGAGCGTGTACATACATATGTATGTATATCTCATTTATAAAGTCTTGCCTTATGGTATCCATCTCTGCTGGGTACACAATTACACATGGCTTAAGGGGAGCTCGTTAAAAGCATGAAAAATGCTCGGGTCATTTACCTCAGGAAGTTCTACTACTCGAGTACTTTAATAACGTCACCGATTAGGCCGCGGACACACTGGGAGAACAGCAATATAACGCAAGTACATATTTAAAACCGACGGCTTATAACGTATATTGTTTGAAGTAGTGTGCGTTAAAGTTGTCTCATTGCAACAAAAACAGTTGTACATTGCGTGTCACAAGAAACCTTTGTCTGATTGTAATGATTCTATATGACTGAAATGTAATTTTACGCCTGTAATCCCCGAAGGGGTAGGCAGAGGAGTGTAGTAAACTCCCACATTTCACCAGTTACGTTCACAGCCCATGGAATAGGTGGTAAGTCTATTGCTATATACCGGGCACAGATCCAATCTCCGCGTTATTACTGGAAATTCTGAATTAGAAAAATCCAATGTACCCGACCCAGGATTTGAAGATAGGACTTCCCGATCGGCAGTTGCACTTGCAACTACTCGAACAACGAGGCAGTCAATTGTAACAATTCTATAACACTGACTGCCAATAAAGTCACGTTTCCATTAAAACAAAGTCTGTAGTTTCAGTATAAATCGCTGCATATTTAATATTACACAGCTTCAAGTATCTACTCATTGTGCTTTAAATTACAATGTACAATGAATTCCATTATCTTTTTTTTCTTGGAAAATGTATACACTAATATCAAAACTTACTCGAAAACTAGGTTTAGACTAGTAAAATAACAGAATGGTCACATGATGGTAAGTAATCATCGCCACCCATAAATATTTGCAAGCCAAGAAAATCACCAATACTTCACCAGCCTTCAAGGTATCTTTAAAAGTGCTGTGTATCTCCGTGTACCATTCGGGAATACATCAGGAATTACTTTTCCATTTCACAGGAGGAGCCGGTAAAAACGAGCATAAAATGGTACTGAATGGAACGTTAAGAAAAAACTTTAACTAACAAGTGTATACATCGCAGTGAGCAAACATAACAAAAGGATAAAAGCTCGGCAAGATAGCGGTATGCTATCTCCTCAATGTAACCACAACCCTACACAGAGTGAAGCTAAACTCAACTAAAGTAGTTAGAGGACTGGAGGATGTATGTTATTAAAATATATCATCCTGAAAATAAAGTTTATAACTCGCGACAGGCGGGAGGTTAGTTTACAAGGCGGCTTCTAACATGAGTTTCTGCTGGAACTCCTCAATAAATACTCTGTTCGAATGGGAATTTTCCATGGACAGCCTGCTCTAATTAACGTCCAACTGCTACGCAAGGGATTTTCTTGGAAACTTTGAGTAACTTACTGCGCCGCGGATGCCCCAATGCGGGTAGTTACTTCACATTTTCGATCTGTTACACGAGTAACGAGAATATCAAGTTTTAGTTCATAATAAACTATGTAGTTAATGAAGTTGTTCTATGAAAATTAATTAATTAAAACATACCTAAGTCCTAGTGTTATTAATAAATATCATGGTTAAAGCCAAAACGATGAGCCTTTCTTATTTAGAATTCTAGTCGAATTCTAATAAACTTATACTGAGCCATCTAATCACAAACTAGGTCAAACCGTTTCTATAGTAACCAAACATCTGCTCGACTTGCGAATATATTTGTACATATTATTTCTAAATATATACTCAACATAGAAATATTCAAGCACGTTACAGAAATATTTGTTCTAGATGTGAATCGAACCGGCAATCTTTGGTCTAACAATCAGTATTACTAACAAATGGGTTAACAAGCCAGTTTAACACGGATTTTTTTAATGGACGTCAGCGGACTGTTCATTTGATTTTTAATAAACACTTTCAATCGCCATTCGTCTGTCGCTTGCTACACAGACGTTAGACAAGTCCGATACACTGTTGAATATTACAACGCTTTCAGGTCCTACCCTTGGCCAAAGTCAAATGTTTCATTGTTCTTCGGATGTCCTAAAATGTATCGTTGATATTGTTTTATTTATAAGGTTTTCTTTTTTTATACTTCTTTAAATAGACAAACATCCACACGTACAATGCTATTAGACTGTATGTGTTCAAGAAAACCACTTCTAAAAGCCTCACTCTCTCTCTCTCTCTTTCGACCTTTTTATCATTCTACTGTTGAAATACGGATCTCCTCTCAGATTGAGAAGGTTAAGGCTATAAGTCCACTCCTGGCTAAATAGAGGTTGGAAGACTTCACGTGCTTTAAAGAATTTTTTCCTAGAAAGTTCATTAATATGCAATTATTATGATATGTTTTCGTTTTAAAACCACCTACTGTCTTCACGTTTTTAGTCCTCCGTTCGAGATTTCGACTGCTCCATCTGACCTCGTATGTATGAAAAGTGAGTAGGTTATTACTACTTTACCTTCCTTATTTTTCGATTTCGAGTAGGTACGACGCCTTCTTTCTTTACAAGATCTCGTCATTTGGTATCTCACCATATGCAGTTTTAGTACAACTCGCTAAAATACTTTCATCTTGTGAAATAGTAAAGATCAATTTTTTTGACCATTTACACTTGAACACAGGTTTAATTTAATATATTATTTAAAGCTTGCAGTGCCTTTTATGTCAAGCAAGATTTAACAAGCAAACTTACAACAAAACAATCTGTTGTGTTGTTGTGTGTTCTCTAGAACGTGGCGATAACAAATTGTACAAGAAAATCTAAGCCCACCGGAAACCATATAATATGTTCCCAACAAAGTTTACTTGCGACACTATCCAAATACACAACCTGAATATTGTCGCCAGTCGGCTGCTAACGAAATACTGCAATAAATGAATATTATGTAGTAATATAAACAGATGCTCGTCTGTGCGTTGCGGGTATTTTAAAATATCCGCATACTGCTGCCTCATTGGTTGAGTGGTTGGAAGTGCAAATGCGATCGAGAGGTCCTGGTTTCGTTTCCCGGGTCGGAAACAAATGAATTTTTCGGACTTTGATTTCCTAGTTTAAATTTCTAGAAGTGGCTCAAAATCTGGATGTGTGCCCGGTGTATGGCAATAGTCTTATCATCTATTCTTGATTGGGACGTAAACGTAACCGGTGAAACATGGGAGATTTACAGTTATTAGAACCATTAACAGAAAAGTTTACTATGAAAGCAAATCCGCACTTTCTTTCGTCGCTGTACAAAATTACACTTGGCACGTTCGAACTCAATCTTCATGCACGAATTTGTGAGGAACATCTAATAGATTTTCAACCTCACGTGTAATGACACGTTAATGCTAAATTTGAAATGTTGATTATTACATACCAATTACTCTAACAATTCACAAGGGCAAGAACTGGACAACGAATTCAGTCTTCGTGTAATTCTTTCAATAGGGTATAGAAAAAAGCTCTAACACAAGGAGAACTATCTAGAACTCCATAAAGACAGATTTCTACGTGCTACCTACAGCTCCGATTTGCTCTTAAAACCGGCTATGTTTTCGGACCGATAGCAAATAATAGACCAACGTCGGAAAAGAAAATAATGTCCTTTAACTTTGCTTTCACGTAACAGTGCTGTCAATTTGCCATTGTACAAATTTTCTTCAGTATATTTTTTGTCTATCAATATTCTCTGTGTACAATATTGTTAAATAAATATATAAAATAATTAAATATACATACTTTAGAAACCATTCACACCGCCATATGAAAACGGACGAAACCGTGGCCTTTAGCGAGTAAGCGATAATGGAAAACAGTAAATAATTTGTCGCACCGGAACTACATTTCGTCGCAAAGGGTATTATGTATTATATTTAGTTACAAACTCGCGGCAGTTGACATTTGGTATAAAATACAAGTTGTAGCGTTAATATAAACGAAAGTTAAGTTTTCATTTAAGGCACGGGAGATTTTCAAAGACATTCAACTTTTCACAGCAGGAGAAGTAATGTGATGTTGGATCTCTTCTACCAACTACAATATTTAAATATTATATGTATAATATTAACCTGCTATGCAATACCCATTATCGTCTGAGCTTCTACCGTGTTGTTGTTAGTTGCACTCTTACGAGCATCATCGAAGAAATTTATAGGATATCTGTCATATGCTGGAGTATCGAGCCGCAGAACTCTCTATAGCAATAACATTAGTCATAGTTCCTTATATAGCTGGTCCTGTTTGACTCTCACCTTTATATCGCTTTTGAAATAATGGTTACCAAAAAGTTAATGATGCATGTTCACTGAGGACTATGGCCATGTGTAAACATTCTCCGCGTATCTACTTTTACCTACTTTACCCTTTCAAATACCAGTATACTTCCTTTGTAGATACCTTTACTGTCATAAAGTAAGCTAAGTTCAGAGTCAACACTTATATCTACCTTCCTATTTGCTATATTGCGTTTACTGTCATAAAGATTGCTAAATTCAGAGTTAACCATTAAATTTACCTCCCTATTTACTATTATGCTTAATTTTTAAACGAATTTGTTAATAGGATTAGAAACGATGTAACCTTACACTATTCGTAAATTCGGGATTACCAAAATCGCCTGATCTCATATTTGGCAGCCACGAAACTGGCTTCATGCCAGACCCATGATTTCTTGGACCATATTATCAAAATATAGATCTACAAGCGATAACAGGTAGTGATAACTTATCCTGATATTTGTTACAAGCTAATACACATTGTAGATATAATCTTTGGGCTACGAGTATGTTCAGAAATTCCAAACATAAGATTTTTAGGTTCCGTACGAGCAACTGGAACAAAACTAGATTTATGAAGAAATATTTAATTGTACATAATGACGACCAAACTTTTTCAACGAAACAAAGTAAGATTTTATGAAAAAATTCAATATCAGTACTAAACAAGGAAGGCAGTACCTATAACCCCGTGTCGTCAAATGCAAACTAACTATCTCTGCACGTACCACAATGGTACATATACTTCATTTACAGCTGAGCTGTTTTCTCTTAGTCTATTAAAACTAAAAAGATGGGATGTGTAAACCCCATGATCGAAACTACGAATATGTGATTTTGAGGCGCACTCAAATTTAACATACATATATATACCCACATTAAATGAACACATACAGTTTCGAATAGCTGTGGATCTGTTTAATTATCTCATTCGCGAGTCTCAATTTGATTTGTTTCTTAAGGGTGGCAATTAAATATATAGGTACCTATCAGTTAAAATGCAAACAGCGTAAAATCAAATATTTAGGTACGTCATAAAGTATTCATACAATAAATCGTTACTAATATTTCCAAAAGAAATAGATTACCGCTGATCGGTATGCATTTACTTATAGAAGAAGAGAAATATTACTCTTTATATTATTACACGCATCATGCTAGGAATTAAACGAAAGTTTGGCAAGTATCGTTTACCAACTCACAATATGTCAACCTTTATTTGAGTTGGGGTGCTAATCACAAACATTACCTGCCATCGGTCCCGGACGGGAGATTTAGGCTAGACTTGTAAGAATGCTCACACTGCTGATTAAGAATCTCTATGTAATTGCAGAAGGTCTGGAGCACACTGTACCACAAGAATCCAATATTGTTTGAGGGAAATGAAAGTATGCCATGAGTATGGTTAATTTGAAAAAATTAAATGCCTTAGGAGTATTAAGACTATCAAAGAGAATAAAACATAAAAATTCTATAGTATCAAATAAAAGTTACGCAAATACTGTCTCAATAAAGTCTACAATGGAACATCCGATTCAATATCTTTAATACGAAATACAAGACCCAATTTTATTACGGCGCTTTAAAAAAATTCTCGAACATCTAAAAGCATCTTTGCTGAAGCCAATCTTTAGTAAAAATACCTTTGCAACGAATAGCGAGGCTCTCAATGAATACGAGAAATCTCTCGAAGCCTCATCGGAGGCTAACGGCTATAAACACGAAACTGGGACGCTAATCTCGCGCCGGCACGGATAGCGTTCTCGGGATTATTTCTGTATTGTTGTTACCGGATCTCAATAGATTTCTCTTGTATCTTCTTTAAATATTGATATCTTTACAATCTCGTTCTTGTAACAATTTATTTATAGTATATCGGTAAAAGCATGAAAGTTGTAGAAATCATTCAAAAATTAGTCAATAGAGATAATAATTTATTTCAGTAAATAGAAGGTGTTCATCACAGGACAATAAAGTTATAAAACATGTTTTCTTGATACAGAAAAAACGATATTAAAATTAGGATTGTAGATTTCCATTTATAAATCATTTTTGTCCATAAAAAACAGGGATATGACATAATGTAGGAAATATAATCAAAGCATCAAAAACTATGTCAAAGGATCAAAATCTATTATTCATAAAAAAACACGTGAAAAACAAAACAATTTAAATTAAAGAAATTCGTTCAGTTCAGATGAGTACTTTTTATTTGAAAGGAAAAATGTGGAGAATTGACCAATGACTGAACTAGAATATTATTCTATTTCGTTGTTCTCCAAAGCTGCAAGCTGCACCAAGTTTACCTAACATCGCTATCAATATCGCTATAAACTTGTTTCTGTATTTGTGGCTCTGACTGTTATTGGAAAATAGGTGCGCGTTGTTTATGTGTCTGCGTTTGGAATAAACAAATCTCGAATATCGAAATAGAAGTTTTCACTCGTTTCTGATATTTCATGAATAATTTACGTACGTTACTCTTGTTATTCTTTCAGTATAGCTTCAATTTAGACAGTTTATAATATGCGCTTTCTTTGATGAACGTAATGAGTTTTTGGAAAGTTCTGTTGCATTTCAAGCGGAATCAAGTTATTGTTATTCGAAGGTATCGAACCTATTTAAAGATTTAAGAATAATCAAAAATTAGCACAAACAGTCCCCAAAGTTACAACATGATGTAACATTTAATTGTGATAATTGATAAAACAAATAACTTGTAATGAGAAAGAAAATTGAGATCTTATTAATGGAAACCTCTTTCATGTTAGCGAAGATTACCGTTCCAATTTCTTTTATCGCAAATTAGACTGAAATGCTTGGACTTTAGTAGGTACTTACTAACTACCAACAATCGTACATTATACCCTTGCAACATCGTTATCAAATGGTAAAAAACGCAAACCAATAGGATAATTTCGATCTTCAACTCATAAGCTGAATAATTAATCAAAGGCTCAGGGCCCGCGGAGATCTCAGGATTTATCGCCCCCGGGGGAAATCGATCCGCTCTGCCTAATGCCTCCTCGAATTAGACAGGTGACGTCATTGCATTATGCAGAAAACCTGGTTGGGGTCTCAACTGTACCTCTGTATCCGCGCCGTTGTCTTTATCTCCACCGTTGAGGGCGGTGAAGATTTAGTTAATGGTTTTTATCGACTTTTATCTCCTTAGTAACGTAACATTACGCCTGTAATCCCCGAAGGCGTAGGCAAAGCAGTGTACACTCTCACATTTCACCAGTTACGTTTAAGTCCCATGGAATAGGTGGTAAGCCTATTGCTATACATCGGACATAATTCCAGATTCTCAGTCACTACTAAAAATTCTAAATTGGAAAAATCCAATAACACCCGACCCGAGATTTGAACCGAGGACCTCCCAATCGGCAGTCGAACCTCCTCCTTAGTATTTAATTTATATTAGAAAGCATTAGGTCAATTGACGCTGCGTTTACTCGTAGTCTTGATTTAAGAGTGTATTGGCATTATTCTGAATTTTATCTTTAAGTAAGAGAAGACAGACTTACGAAGAGCCTGATAAGAACAGGAGAGACATTTAATATAATTATTATTGAAGTATTGAGCAAAAAGAGATAATTGTTTGCTACATTATTTCTAGAATTTCAAATTACACATTTTTGTAATACTTATTTTTTAACCTACGAGATTGAGACTGGCTGAACGATGTATTCATAATGGTGCTGGCAATGCTAATGTCACGTAACAGTTTCGATTTGAGGCGGAATCAAATATTTGAAGATGTAAATGAGGTTGCGTTAGGATTTTGTCGACCAAATGCGATTTCTGGCTATTTTTTATTTAAAGAAAGTACCGTCACAAATATCAAACACTGATATTACCAAACACGGGAAAATTTGCTCCATTTCTTAGTTTAACTAGTTAAACTACAGAATATCTAGACACTCAGTCGCAACAGAATTCTACACAATTCAACTGCAGGGTGTGTATACGACAGATTTATGCGATTTTATGGGAGGGTTAATATTGGACAGTACTTAGTTAAAGACTTACTTAAGGGTATCCCTGTTTCAAAAATTCTGTTATACATTTAGTAAAAAGCATACAAAAAAGTAAAAGCAGCACTGCTCACAAGTAGCAGTTCAGTGTTCAAAATCAAAAGGCAATTTATTCAGGTTTCTTATACCGAACACAGTAACCCGAGGGATAAAGCAGACTTTATTATAAAGTTAAAAATGAGTCGTTGATGCCTCGAACTTTCTGAGGTTTCTTATCTTTGAAAATATGGTCATTATTAAAAGTTAAGCGTGGTTTGAAATAGTACTAAAAGTATGATGAGTTTGACGAACTTCAGGGCCGAATTCGTCTAATGACGTACTTTTTCTTTTGTTCTCGAAAAAAAAGCAATAAATGTTTTTGATACTTAAAATATGAAGTGGAATATGGATATATAATTGATTACACGCTAAATCATATACCGGTTTCATTGTTTGAGTGAACCCGACTTGCGTTTGCCTTCTTCGTTCGTAAATTTCTTTATGAGCATTATTACCATCATCTTCATCAACTTGCTTTGGTTGTTAGAAGCGAATGTCATGATAAGATAGTTCCAGGCCACTGTATGATACGCTAGTCGAATGTTTATTAACAGATATCATATGCCTTAAAGAATATCATGGAAAATTGTAAGGCATGATCTCTAAGATTCCCTAAGGCCGTGTTACTTCGTATTTGCGATCATGTAACACTTAATTTTTAAAAGACATGTAACTTGATATTATTCGCGTGCGCCCCAAGATTCGAATCCCAAACCTCTAAAGTGGATGGCTGATATCCAAACCACTATGGTATCTGTTAGCAGTTTTCATTAGCTTTTATTTAAACTCATTTATAAATACCGATACCTATTACAATCTAAACTTAGATTTTGAGTTACGTAGTTATGAGTCAAGGAAAATGCTTTAACATTTTAAAATGCGTTCTGATAATGTTATTAGATACTGCTGAAATAACTCAGTGTATATCTCTGTCTGTCTATATTTTTCATACAAAAACCATTGAACGAAGTTTGATTAAATTAAATTAAACAATTCAAATTGGTTATAGTGGCAGATTATGACTTTTTAAAATGAGAGAAAATCTGCAACCATTATTGGAACGACAAAAGTATTGATCATTGAGGATTAAAATTTTTTTAACAATACCTGTTTCTTTTTTTAAAGAAAGTTCTAAAATAACTTAAATTTTAAAAAAGTTAAAATAACAAATCAGAATTGTATTATATTGTATTGTAAAGTGAAAATATATTTTATAATAAAGACCAATGAAGTCGATAAGTTATATCCAGTGTCCAACAAACACTTAGGCTAAAAAGTAACCGACATTTTGGTTTCGAAATTAGCGTTTGGTAGTTACTTGAACATATTTTTGTTTTTAAACAATTTTATTCTTAATACAAGCATCCAAATACTTGACAATGATCTTTTCTAATAAATGTATTATAAGTTTTCTCATTTATTCTAATTAAATATTCCAAGGTCCAGGTAGAATCTTCAGATTTCAGAATAAAATAAGAATTCTACCAAATTTTTGCCGAAGTAATCCAAAGTTTGGTTTCGACTAAAATGAGATTTCACTCTGACGCTATTTATATCCATACGACTTTAACATTCATTACATTTTACAACAAACATCTATAATATTATGTTAGAATGTAGCAACATTTTTGAATATTGAACCTTTAAATTTGGAACACTGAAAAAACTTTTTTTGCGCCCAGCGTTGCGAGTGGTTTACTGTCAGTATTTTATGATTTGACAATTTCTTGCAGCACTCATCGTTTACGCTATGTCAAGACGTGCCATATAGGTTTATGCCCGTTTCGTTCGTTCGTTCGTTCGAGGTTCGTGCCATATCTTTGTTTTATTCTAAGAAATAACAATTTATAGGTTGCTAGAAAAAAATTTGCCCCTTAACTTTATATCAAACAGCCAATTCTGTTTAAAGCATGCGGGCAAATCATTAAATTATTTTGCTTTCCTGAACTAAAAACATCACTATCGATAGCAAATTTTTTTGGAAATTCAACATTGGTCGCCGAATTCTGGTACTCTGGGAGACTAATTAAATAAAGAAATTGAACATAAATTACCATAACAATCTAAGCAGATAAAAATAATTTGTTTTTAATCTAAAATTACTTTTTTATAATTTACCTTATAACCGAACCCATTAAACACTATATTATGGAAAGCTTACCCTAGAAGCGACCACTTAAGCGGTGAAGAGTCTTCAAGAGAGACTTCAGATATGACACGCACTACTTAATACTAACTGCACTCATACTCAAATAGACTACGTACCCATACTTACCGGCCGACTGGCCCGCCGATCCAGTGAATAGTAAACCTAACTGCTAAGCCGGAGTTCGTGGGTTCGATTCTCATCCAGAATAAATATTTGTTTGATGAGTGAGATGATATTTGACGTGTGTCTTTGTGAAAAAAATGAATAAATTTAAGTAGGTATGTATTTATATGTATATTAGTGGTATATCAGCCATTTGATTATCCTAACAGAAGCTCTCTTGAGACTTATTTTGGATCAGATGCCCGTGTGTAGAAATGTTTCATAATATTCTACAGTCCCCTTGCTAATTACACTAATACTATGTTATGAGTTATTAATACTGTAACTAACAGTTTTATTTCTGTCCTCTCGTGGCCGCTGCGTCATCCTCATTCTCTTCACACGACAAAAAAACGAACGATTGCACGACTAAAGACCAACTTTTAAAACAAAATACATATCTCTTAAAGGAAAGTGTCTTAAATTGTAGAATGTCATAAGCAGTTTCGCTACCGCTAAAAAGCAGTCGTTCCAAGCTTTTTTCTTATATAAAAGGGTAGAGAATAGGCAGCCTAGAGCGACCTACAAAATAGGATATATTTGGAACAAAGTGTACACAGATATTACATGCAGTTTCAATGTTAGAGTTAAGAGAAATAAAGCTTGCATGTGGACGGGATGCTCTCAAAATTTCAACCTACTTGAATGTTTAACAGCGATGCACCCGACGGTTTCCACTTGTTTACGCCCGTCACTATTAAAATCGCGAAGCCGTAACTGCAAGCCGCGGCCGCGAGCCGCTTTGTATATTGATATACGCATCGTATGTATATTGATGATCGCCAAGCTTTTGAGGTCCTTAGCCTAAATTGTGTCTGCAACAAGAAGTGCCTTAAAGCTGATGACGAAGACAGATTCTTGTGAGAATGGTTATAATATTCCAAATTAGTCTAGGGCTACTCCACTCTCATATCCTCTTAAATGCCCCCAGCTCGCCACTTTTGTCTGGTAAAAAAGACGACTTAAAATAAAAAAAACAAGAAAAGTCTCATAAATAAATCAAACATTACTCTCCATAAAGAGCATTTAACACGAACTGTTAAGTTCAGCCGCGGCCGCAAGCCGTACGCCGGTTATAAAACTTGCACCGACACGCGACGTGAACAATTTTACAGGAGCCTGAAATAAGACGTAAAAGAGCTGCGATTTAATATTTAAAAGCTGCACACGCTCGTTGTAACTAGTAACTGTGGATCTCTGTTTGTGGTGTTTTATTTTTGAACGGGATTTTTATTCGTACTGACTCTCTACCTAACATTCCCTCATAATTTACAAGTTACGTAAAGTTGAAAATAAAATGGAAAGGGCAAACTGTACATTAATTTTATATAACATCGCGCCTGTTTCTTCCGGAAAGGACAGGCAGAGGAATGTTGTACGCTCTCTCATTTCACCAGGTTCGTGTACGTCCCACTATGGAATAGAGGGTGAGCCTATTGTCTTATATCCGGCACAGATCCAAATTCCGAGGTATTAATAGAAATGTCGAGTTAGAAAAACCCAACGAGGTATTCATTACATTAACTACAGTATACTATATTGAGTCACTGATATCTTAATTCAATTTAAATTAAGAACACGTGTACTAATGACAAGGAATATTTTGAATTAGGAATGTCACAGACAAAACGTGTTTTTGATGAACGATACAGCCAATGTGATGGACTAAAAATTGAATATATTTAGTCTGTGATATTGACGGTAGTATTGGCATAACTTACAACATCAATATACTTCGTCGTGATCCTCAACTGTGGACTGACAAAGTGAGGTCGAGAGCTTGTAACGAAGCGTAGTAAACTAATTAACCCTTAATGATTACGGACGTTCAAAAAGTCAATATTTGAACAGCAAGTCTATCTTCACAACCTAAAGCGTAAAAGCTCTCCATCGACTCATAATAGCCCATTATGTATGTTTACATTCCTCAATGAAGTTTGCAATGTTACAGACGGAGGAAGGAAATTCAAACTCTCCGTAAAGAACAAACTAACAGAAAACAATTTAAAATGTTATC